>JAECUM010034763.1:0-12308 GCA_016617855.1 Megalonaias nervosa
TTGGGTTTTTTTTTTTTTTTTGTTTGTTTTTTTTTGCTCGGTCTGGATTTCTGTTGATGTGGCTGAGAGTGACCCAGGTAGCTTGATGATGGCCTTGAATCCTGGTTTTGGTCTTTCGGCAACGTGTGTTTGTTTGGTGGGGTTAATTCGGGTGTCCGTCTGAATTCGGTTGTCCGTCTTGGTGTGGGCTTGTGTTGCTCTGTGTCTTTCCACTTTAACCCTTATGCCTGCGATGCAATTGAGTTCTATGTATTTGGCTAGTTGGCTGGTGGTGCTACACCAAATAATTATGTAACTCGAACGCGGCCTAATAATCCGGAAGTGTCCACTGTGTTGTCGGGTTAATGCGGAGGCGAGGCTCTTTGTGTTTATGCTGTAAAATTTATCACAGTAGCTTGTTATAAACAGTGTGAGGTGGGGTGGGTGGTATTCGTGTTTTGTTATTTTCCCTGGTTGTGATGCCTGGTTGCGTTCCCTTGTTGTCCCTTGGTGTTGAGTTGAAGGTGTGCGCACCAGCTTTTTGTTGTTACTGTTGTCGGTGTTTGTCATTGTTGGTGGGGTAGTGCGGCCTCCGATGTGTTGATGTGCTTCGGTTGTATTGCTTACTATTCTGATATCAGCATTAGGATTGGGTGCGGATTTTTTAGTTTTTCCTTTGCCCTTTAGGGGTTGTTTTCCTTTGGGTGTGCGTGCTGTTTCCTCGAAGTCTGGCATGTTATGATAAGGCTGCAGGTTTTTTCCAAGTTGACGTTGTTCTGCTTGGGTTTGGACGTTCTGTGTTTCCTTTCTCTCCCATGATTTAAGGTGCTCCGAGGGCCCTGCTTCCTGGCTGTTGTGTATTGTGTAATTGGTTTTTCTTTTGTTATTGTTGTTGGTGGTGGTAATGGTGGTGTTCTCCTTGGGGGTTAGGAGAGTCTTTCTGGTGTTGTATTCAATTGCTGTTGTTATGGTTGTTGCCGGTGTTGTTTCAATTGTTGTTGTGGTTGTTGTTCTTGTTGTGGTTGCTGGTAATATGTTGTCATTGGTCTGTATAGTGAGGATGTTGTCCGTTTTGCCCATCGTGTTGTTGTCGTTGTTTTCAGTATTTTCCTCTGGCACTGTTGACATAGTTGGTGCTATGGTGTTAGTATTGTTGCTATTGTTGAGGATGTCGTATGTTTGAGTGGCCTCCATTATGTTGTTAGCAGTGTCTGTTTCTGTGTTCTCCGTGTTAATTTTTTCCCATGCTTTCTTATCCTGGATGTGTATTTTTGTTATTTTTTTCGTTGTTTTCCTTGCTTTACCTGTGAATACATCATCAAGTGTTATGAATTTTATGTCTGTGTGTTTGGTAATCGATCGAGTGATCCTTCTTCCCTGTGTTAGTAGATCCCGCGCTACAATTTCCTTTGTGGTAGGCCCATTTAGGAATGTGCCAATTAAGATCTCCCTGGGGGGTTCCTTCGTTAGTCTGTTGAGTTCGGTTGTGGTATTTTCCATCCGTTGGGGGTGGGGGTGCCCTGTTTTTTCCTGTGAGTTTCTGTAGTCTAATTAGCTGCTTCCTCTTGTTGTTGTTAACGGTGATTTTCCTGCTTGTTTCGTGGGCCATGTTTTATTTATTTTGCATTTTTACCTGTCGTTCGATGATTATGCGAACTGTTGTGCTTTGTTTATTTGTATAACAATAACATTAGCAATATAGATAATAAAATAATGTGTTAGTTATACTATACGGGGTACACAGGTGTCAATTGCATTGTTTCTGGAATAATTATGTATGTATAGTCTATAATGGGGTTGGATTACTAGTCGTAGTGTGCCAAATGGGGCAGTTATGTATGTTGGTTAAGTTTTGTAAATGATTTGGCATGTCAAGGTTCGTATGCTAGGAGCTAGTGGATTGGATATTCGAATATGAAAGGGAGATTCTGATTGGTGGTTGTAGATCTAGATTTCAATCCGTTTTTATCTTCCTAGGTTGTGCAGTCTAGCTAGATATTGTTGGTGAGGAATTGAGTCGAGTCAAGGTTGGTGATGTAAGATTGATTTTGATTGGTGGGTTGAGTATAAGAGGTCAATTCTGATTGGATGGTACTATTTGAATTTCAATCCGAGTTTTAGGTCTTTTGAGTTGCAATATCGTCGTGTTATTAAAGTGTGTGGGGGTTGAATTGGGTCTAGTTGGTGACGTGAAATAAAATTTGATTGGTGGTTAGAGATATTAGAGCTGATTTGGTTGGTTGGCTCCATTTTGAGTTTCAATCCGGTTTTGAGTTCTAGGTTTTGATGATAACTTATTTGCTAAAAAATATTATAGAGTTGTATGATTTTAGACACCGTGATATAGAATTGGGTACAATTAATGTTATTGCTAAGATTTAGGTTAGTGTAGTCTAATATTAATAATGTAAAGATAGGTTTGCTATTGTTAACGATACTAATAGTGTATGGACTGGGGTTTATTGTTATTGCTGTTCTATGATCTTAATTACAAAATTTAAAGGGGCACAATATTTCCCGTAGGTTTATATCCGAATCAATAAAGTAAATAAACTCCTTACCTTGAATAAAGTTGTTAAGGTGGAGTGGAGAGTAATTAGCGGTTTTACAGTCTCGGTTTGTGTGATTCCTTTGTCTTGTTCCTGCTGTTACTGCTGCTGTCTTGCCTTTGTTCTTTGTTTGTAGTTGGTCAATGTAGTCAACTGCAGTCTCTAATCCCTCTTTACTCGCTGTTTGTAGATAATTTGTGTAGTTTCTTGTTTCTTGTTAGGCGCTGCGAACTTGCAGAACAATTCTAGTCGATTTTCTTCTGTTAGTGAAAATTTCCTAGGAGCGGTGCCACAAGCGTGTGTACCCTATCGTGTCTCTAGCCAGAAAGAAACCCAGACAGTTGGTGTCATCAAGAGACCTAGAGACGATACTATGCCGTTAGGACACGTACGTACTTCAGAAAACCACGCTACTCGACTACAATGTCTCATTCTCTCTGTCACTTCTACTTTGCCGTTGACCACGATGTCAACCAACCCTGATTTAACACACGTGTTTCTTCATTTGATATTTTTTAAAAAATACTAAACTCATTTTTAAAAGAAGTATTCTTATTCGACAGCAACGAAGTTGACTCTTCCTGATCTTATCACTGTTGCTGCACCTACAAAGGTGATCTTTCCTAAGACCAAAGTATGAGACAGAGCAGGTAAGTTGTGTTGTTGAGCGGATTTGTCTAAACAACAACTGTCTAGTCCCTATGTTCCACTTCTGTTTGCCATAATAACTTGCACTACTTCACATTTTCTAAAGTAGAAATGTTTACAAGCCGTACAAAAGTTAAGTGACTCTAGCTTTTGACATTTGCACAGACTCTTCACTTCATAAGTGTCACGAGAAAAATATCTATCCAGTTTTTACCATTTTCAAAACATTCACACACTTGCAACGTGACTAGAATCTGTACTTCTTTATTTGTGGATATCCCACTGACCCGTCCATGCATATATAGCTGGTTAAAAACTGTAGGAATATTCCCTCATTTTATCAGAAATGTGAAGCATTTTATGTGTATCTTCCCTATTCAACCCTTTATTAGTGCTCAGGTATGTTCCCTAAAGACACAAACAATTTTGAAGAAAATTAATTTTGAATTAAAGTTTCTCTCTGTTTATACATTTTTTCAAGTTGTTGGTGCATGGCAGATTACATCCAAATACCTTCTCAAAGGGAGAGGCATTTCTACACATGTCACTGCCTTTATTAAATTCGGTTTTGTTGGTTAGTCATCGTTATTCTTTAATTCTATTTATTGATGTATTTCTTTTTTTTATAGAAGATGTACGATTGTTTATTGTTGTAATGGTATTATTGTTGTTTAGTCTGTTGCTGCAAAAGAAAATATCTATAGCAGTGTGCTTAAGTTTGTTCAGTGTTCTTATTTCAGGCTCTACAAAAGGTACCAGGTTTGTCTTGCAAGGGGATTGAAACTTTAAGTTACGCGGACGTGAAGGAAAACATACCTTTTGTTAGTACAGTTTGCTATCCTTGTGTTCATTCTAATCATGCTTGCCTAATATCTTTGTGTTTTAGAGATCTTATTTCTTCTGATGTAAATACATACATCAATGGACAGGACAGCTTGGGTTATCATCCTTGAGGTTCACTGTGCTTTAGTTTATTTACTTCACACAAACCCCAATTTCACTAGTTTCAAAAAACTACCACTCAGTACTACATCATTTCTCTCTCTACCTATGCAAATGTGTGTATGTCAAAATGTCCAAGTGAGAAAATATTTTTTTGGTCAGTTTCATAACGCGAACAATAATGGTACAGTTACGTATTTGATTTGGCAAGAAGAAATGTTACGGTGCACAACACAGGATTGTAAGTTCACACTCCAGTCCGTCTGCACTGCAATGGTAAAAATGCAAGAGCCTAGGCAAAACAATGAGTCAGTCATTAGAAGCAATTTTATTGGCCACACCTATTTTCTATCACCTTAGCTTCGAATCTCCTTCAGTCGCACTTCGCACAGTGACAAGATCAGACGTGTCACTCTGTGCCTGACCACTACACTACCTGCCTTGAATTTAGAACCAAACAAATGCGTCACTGATTGTAAGTGACTTCATTGGCTAACCGATATTTTACACCGCCTTAGCTTCAAATCGGTTTCAGTTGTTATTCGCACAGCGAGAAGATCAGACGTGTTTTTCTGCACCTGTCCGTTAGTCACTTTGGAAACAATAAAACTAATGCACAAACAATCGTACCATGGGTGACCCGTAGAAATTTCAGTCTTACTGGGAAATACATCACGGCATGTTTGGATGTACTATTCTGTGAGAACTTTACATCGACGTTTTTGACAATGATTTTAGTAGGCTGTCTCGACTTCATTCTTGTGATATTTTACAATAGTGGGTTTCTCCTATAGGAGTAATTATTTCAATGAGATGTGTGTTTTTGAAATTTCGTAAGGAAAATATGCCATACAAACGTTAAGAGTCGTGATATTTTTGAAAGTAGGAATAACATTATCTCTTCCTCCCCGTCCTAGTAATTTTGATTGAAATCTCTGTTCCCGTTAAAAGATACCTGCAAACCTGTGATCAGTAGTCACCATAATTACGTGAACAGTTTCGTTTGTCATGTAATGGTTTTTCTAAAACATACACCCCTAAAATTGTAGAACGGTTTTTTATTCTTCCATCAGTAAATCGTTGGATGAAATAAAATCTCTAGTTGCCTTGAGCTTGTACAATTCAGATATGTAAGCTTTATCCAAGTTTGGCACTGCAATGTGTCACTACCTTCGAACAAAACAATGCATCACTCATCATAAACGATTTCATTGGCTAGACTTATTTTCCTACCGTATTCGCTTCGAATTGATTTCAGTAGCTCTTCACAAAGTGTCGAGATAGGTAGTGTCTCACCGCTAGGCTATTTTCAAAAAAAGAAAATTAATAAGTAAAACTAACGCAAGAACAATCGTACCCTGGGCGATCCCACGGAAATTATGTCAATTGTTATGGTCAAATACATCACAGCATATTTGGATGAAATATTCTATGAGAACTTTACTTCCACGTTATCATAAAAGGAGGAATTTATAGTTGCCTACATCTCTTGTGTTATTTAATAATGGTATATGTTTTTCTGTGGATGTGATTATCTAAGTGGAATGTATGTTTCTTTGAATCTTTCATAACGAAAATATACCGTAAAAACAAACGTAAGTGTCGTGATATTTTTTACGTTTAGAATAACAATCTCTCTCTCTCTCTCTCTCTCTCTCTCTCTCTCTCTCTCTCTCTCTCTCTCCGCCATAGTAGTTTTGATTGAAATCCGAATGGTATCTGTTCCCGTTTGAAGATACCTCTCCAAAATTGTGATCAGAAGTCACCATAATTATGTGTACTGTTCCGTTTGTCATGTAATTTTTTTCAAGAACTTACTCCCTTACAGACTGTAAATCAGTCAATCGTTGGATGAAATAAAATTTTTACGAACTTGTACAATTCAGGTGTCTTAGATTTATCCTTATTTTGGCACTGCAATGTGTCAAGGAAATTTTTTTTTTTTCTAGTATTAGATTTACCGTTTTTCAGAAAGGAAACAAACGCACGACTTTTTCAAGAAAGACGCGAGTGACAATGCACTGTATAACCCTGCCTATGGTTAACTCTGAATTCTAAAACTTAAACATGTGTTAAGAAAAATATAACAATGTCTGACCTATTTTCTCTCAGTTCAGACTGTCGATAGAACATGGCGCGTTTTGGTGCTGCTTTTTTATTATTGTTTTTCCGCCCTTAGATTTGTGAAATCTTTGCAACATTGTTTGTAGCGTGTGCTGCGAAACACATGACATCTCTTAAATTTGGAATATACAGCAAATGTTAAGCAATCAGTCGACAGTAAATATCACACACCTTTTTTTATGAAATTGATAAAATGAACAAAAAAAAAAATGAACATTTTTCACATAGAATGTATGGTTGTCTTCATTATCTTTGTCCTATAATACCGCGAAAAATAACAGAACCATAAATGGTGTGCTTCTTTTCTGATTTTTTTCTTTACCATTCTTTCTTTCTTTCTGTAATGCTAATTCTGTCTGCCCATCTCTCAAAACACTAGTCTCCAGACTTACTGTCATCCAATGCAGTAACACCTGTGTGCGTGCGTGCGTACGTATGTGTTTGTGTTAGCTTTCGCTTACACATATATCGTTTGTACAATAATTTTAACAATGAAATAGCAATCATTGACGTAAACCATTTAATTTCACTTTGTAGGTGTATGACATCGTTCTCAACTTTTCTGCAAGTCACTTTTGGGGCTACTAGATTGTAAAAAGTAATCTTCATGAGGTACCAAACGAATTTCTTTCTTCGTTGGTCTTGTTGGTTCTGTCATTCTATCAGATTACCACCGTTTTTTCTCTCTCAGTCTCTTAGTTTCACTCTGTATTACAGACTGTAATGCAAATGATATTGGATTTAAGACAATCATTCTTCAAGATTGCTAGTACAAACTTCTACCAACACATTTTGAAAAGTATTGTGTGACACGGATCGTCATTGTAGCTTGGTGTCTGCTTTCTCCTTGGAAAAGTGTTATCGTTTCATCTTGATTGCAAACTTTGACTAAGTTTTACACACTACTTGAACTCTTTACATCTCACGGTATAGGTGTAAGCCGTCGTTCTCAATTTTCTTGAAGTGCGTTCTTGCGTCTCTCAAATGGCACAATAAAATTTCAGGGGACAAACGAATTTCTTTTGGGCTGAATCAGGACTCTCTTGGTTTTGTTACAGAAGTGGAGAACATTGATTGATGCTCGCTCATGTCGTCTTCGAATGGATTAGAACACTTCAGGTCCTGTGTGTGTGTGTGTGTGTGTGTGTGTGTGTGTGTGTGTGTGTGTGAGAGAGAGATAGAGGAGACTTTATGATGTTGCCTGTTACTTTCTTCTAGTTTCTCACCGGAACCGTTTCATCTTGATTGCAAAAATTTCGTTTGACTACGTTTCTTACGCAGCTGGTCACTATATAAGGTTAGTGTCTTAGAGATTTTAGCGTATTCATTCAGTTCTCAGTCAAGAAGGTGGATGAGTCAACAGAGATCGACCTGCTGGTCAAAGATTTGCTTCGAGTCATACGAAAGCATAATTCACAGGCGAAAGTGTCAACAAAACTTACCCTTCAGGTCTATGATTTGATGAGAGTCATAGGAAAGTGTATAGGTCCTGATGAAGTTTGCTATATCTGTAACGTACATGGGCATTTGTCTCCAACATGTCCGCTTCGTCCAATAAAGAGAGACAAAAGTCAAGATACCTGTTATCGTTGTCAGGAGAAAGGACACCGGCTTCAGGGTGCCCTAAGAAACAAGAGGAGAAAATGGAGAGGGGTTCAGAAGGAGAAAGTGATGATGAGGAAGAACTTGTGCCAATGAAGAGATGAAAAGGGAAAAATGGACTATATGAGCCAATGTGTTGGCCTCTAACCTCATACGGGAAATGGAAAGAAAGTGTAAGTGTCTCTTGGTCTTGATTGTTATAATAAGAATGGTGTATATTGTTTTTGTATTGTCACTGCACGAATATATGCTCTTTCACCTCTCTCTATCCATCTGGATCATGTTTTAGTTGGAATTGAAATGGAAGGGATGTTTTCCTTCACGTACGCACTTAGGCATGCAAGTGAGGTAAAATTTGTCAGTCTGTTCATCCATCATTTTTATGTCTTGATTTTTTCTAAACACTTTAGATAAATTTTCACACACGCATACACTGACGCCATAGAATGATTGTGTGTTTCTTTCTTTCCCTTAATAAAATGCTTATCCCTTATCAAAAAAGTGCTTGTGTGTGTGTGTTTGTGTTTGTATGTTTGTCTGCCCTCGTACGTTTTTTGTGTTTGTGTGTATGTGTGTGTGTGTGTGCTCGTACATCGTGTGTGTGTGTGTGTGTGTGTGTGTGTGTGTGTATGTGTGTGTGTGTGTGTGTTTCATCTTAACAAAAGAGATCTTGTCCCTACACTATGTGGATATTATATAATGTATTTATTCTTCCCTTCTGTGTTGATAGTAGATATTTGAGTCATTTTCTTCCCCTTCTGTGTTGATAGTAGATATTGTGTTTGTATGCGTTCCCGTACGTATGTGGATAGTATATATGGTGTGTTTGTATGCGTTCGCGTACGTTTGTGTGGATAGTAGAGTGTTTTTTTCTTCTCTTCCCTTCTGTGTGGATAGTATGTATGGTGTGTTGTATGCGTTCGCGTACGTTTGTGTTGAAGGTAGATATGGTGTGTTTTTCTTCTCTTCCCTTCTGTGTGGATAGCAGAGTGTGTGTTTTATGCGTTCGCGTACGTTGCCTGGATAGTATATATGGTGTGTTTGTATGCGTTAGAATACGTTTGTGCGGATATTAGAGTGTTTTTTTTCTTTACTTCCTTTCTGTGTGGATAGTATATATGGTGTGTTGTACGTGTTCGCGTACGTTTGTGTTGATAGGAGAGTATTTTTTTCTTCTCTTCCCTTCTGTGTGGAAAGTAGAGTGTGTTTTATGCGTTCGCGTACGTTTGTGTGGATAGTAGAGTGTGTGTTTTATGCGCTCGCACACGTTTGTGTGAATAGTAGATATGAGTGTTTTTATCTTCTCTTCCCTTCTGTGTGGATAGTATATAATGGGTTTTTTCTTCCCTTCTGTGTATTTGTTTGTTTTTATGCGTGTTCGTACGTTTCTTTGCGTTTGTATTTGTGCGTTTGTATGTATGCGCGTACGTCTGTTTGTGTATTGGTCATTGTTTGTCCTTTTAAAACTCCCTTTATCCCTATCAAATTCATGTCACCCACCTACCTACAGTAGCGCGTATTCAGGTCAGCCACTTGCAACACTGTTGCCATTATTCCCCTAGTGTTGAGTACAGTGACGTCATTGAAGCTGGAAAGTTTGAGACTATAAATATATACTTGGGTTTTTCCACAGGTTGTAGCTATAAATGCATACCAGGTCTTTTAAACAGGAACGTCACAGAAGTTGAGGCTATAAATAGATAGTGGGCTTTCCCAAAGGAATTTCCCACAAGTTGTAGCTAAAAATAGATGGACGGATGAGAAAAAGAAGAAGAAAAATGACCTGTAGAAGATGAGGTGCTGGTGGAGAAGAAGAAGAGCGGAGGGAAAGTAGAAGAAAGCTAAACGACCCCTTTCAGGGCAACTCATATGTCTTGAGCAAGACATAGCAAATTTCAGCGAGTGGTCTTTTGTCCAGTGGGGGTTGGAGAAATTAAAGAAAGCTGAAGACATGATGAGAAAGGTAGTGGAAGAAGAGGTAAAGAAAATCAAAGATACCTGGGCAAAAGAGAGGATGGAGAAGGAAAAATCAAGAGAAAAGAGGCGTTTGACAGACACAATCAAAACTGGATGAAAGTGCAGGAAAAATTTAGATCTATGGGATATCCTGACAGGATACCGGACGATGAAAAGAAGTAGAAGAAAGGAATCATTGAGAAAGTGAGGAGCTGGTGGAAGAACTGGAGAAAATAGAAGAAGAAGAACCCAATGGCCCTTTTCAGGGCCACACCATTGCCTCGAAAATATATTTATTCTTTCTTGCCTATATGTGTTACATATGTATTATATATGTCTATGTCTCTATTGTATTCAGGTCAGCCACTTGCAACATTGTTACCAATCACCAGTACCGTGACGTCACCCTTCTTGTTCCATTCCTATTGACGATACTCAATCATGATTCTATAGTGCCGGGACCCTTTCTTAACATAGAAGTCTACGTGAGGCTATAAATTTTGAGGCTATATTTGATATGACCAAATTTAACATTACGGTCTACGTGAGGCTATGGTGGCCCATTAACTATTGCAATATTCCTTATTCATCTGTAAATATCTTTCCGTTGACTTTGTCTCCCCAATACCATTTAAAACTTCTCTTAGAATGTTTGGATTTGTTCGCCAATAAGGCTCATTACGCTTACTGTTTCCATGTGGTTGATTAATTTTTAAAGACCTCTTCACACAGTATTCTACTACAGCACGTTTTTGGATAATATGGATTTGACAGGGTGCCTTAATTATAGTTGTTACACGTTTTTTTAAACTTTTCATCTCCATTAAGCTTTCTGTAATATTTGTGAATAGAAAGTACCTGTTCAAGCTGTAGTTCAATTGGAATATACGTAATATTCTTATTTTGCACTGGTTTCATACATATTAAATTGTTTTTTGTATAAACCAGAGACAGTCTATTTTCCGATTCAAGCAAAACCGTCTGCTTGACAGTAGTTCCCGCATGCGTGTCCCATACACCACAATCGTCGGGAAATTAATTTTTTCCTTTACAATTATTATCAGTCATGTCTAGTACGACATAAACATTATTTTTAGGCCCTGGTGGTATATCAGTTGGGCAATTGTTGGTGTTAGTAAGAATTGACAAAATGTCTTCATTGCTTAAAAATCTGTCATTTTGCTTCAATATTTTCATGTCACGTTCTCTGTTTTCACAATTAAATAATTCAGTTTCATGATGACCTTATCATTTTCTTTCTCCATAAGACCAATATGGCTAGAAACATCACTGTCTATTGTATCCATGTATGTATCATCATATGCTTTGACATCATCATCTCTGACACCATCATCTCCATCAGCATCATAACAATAATAATGTCACCATCCGCGGACTCATTGCACGATAGTTGACGAACTTTTAATGGCAGTTGTTTGCGTGATTGTGTGTCTCCATCATCATCATTGTTGTCATGATCAGCTGCACCATCTTCATGAAAGCAATCGCTCTCACAGGTAGACGATCCAGAAGACGATATTTTGCGTTTTGTAATTTGTTGTCGCTTTGCATTTATTCCACGTTCTATAACGTCAGTGACTGCCGCAAAGGGGTTATCAGTTGTCATATACATTTGGTTCCGGCATTTTTCCTATCGAATACCACAATACGGTCAGTGGTGAAGCGGACTCGAGTCGATTACTTGGATAGAAGATTTTGTTCAGGTACATCCGGGCACCATCTTTATCACCATTAACATTTGGGTATATGCTTCATTATTGCGCGCATGATGACATCACTAAGGGCTAGTAAATACCATGCGTCGGAAAAATCTCCATTGATACCAGCATCAAAACATCCTTTATCATAGTCGCTGGATACCAAATATAATTCATTGCTAATTGGGTGATTCATATATGTACTCATGTTTTACATTCAACTGTATACATGTTAGATATCTCAGTTGAGTTGCAAGGGCTTCATTGCCGAAGAGTAGTATAGAAATAGCATTATACAGGCAATTCCCATCACCTGTGGTTGTTATGGGTTTACCAGAAGCATCGTCGACGTAGTTGGCCATGATATATACGGCGATGGAATCAACACTTGGGAAGTCTTTATGATCCTTCACAGGAATAGATAGCCGAGGCTTAAAAATCAGTTCTGTCACAATAGCAGCGGTCAATTTTTCTAGGTCTTTTGATCTTGCAGCCTAAAAATGATATAATATTCTACAAATAAAATTGCATAATAAATCGATATGGTTCAGTCATTCATGATTTTATTTACTCACTTCTTTGATTTTTACCGCCTTCTGTTACTTCTGTGGACCGCCGCTTTGTCAAAGCATGTACTAGAATAATAGTTTGCATATATATATATATATATATATATATATATATATATATATATATATATATATATATATATTGTTACGTATATGTAATTAAATCGCGTGTGTGTTAGTTTTAAAATCCTTATTTTATTTTATTTTTGTTTCATTACATT
>JAECUM010034764.1:0-17404 GCA_016617855.1 Megalonaias nervosa
ATATATAAACCATTACCTAATGGAAAATACCCTTCTAGAATGATGCAAAAACCCTTATTTATTTACAACACAATAACCTATAAAATTCACTTAGGAATCTCCAAAACCTGACCCAAATCAACATATTTACTCCCTCTTGTTTACCTGAATAATAATCCTAATAATAAGCTCTTACACATAGAGAATAATGAAGCTATTATTAATTCTTTTCATAAATGAAATAAATAAAAAAAGGCAATCAGGTCAAGCAGAAATGAATTCAATTTTGGACAAGGTCAAGTCCAGTATACAATGTTACATTACAATAACATGTAATGAAATAAAAAATTTAAAACTAACAAACAAACAAAAAATTAAATATACATAACACAATATAATTAAAGTCTTCATTTTCTTACATCTTATCTTTCGATTTGCTGCGATTTTCCGCCACTGTTTGACTGACTGTTGGCACTGTTTGATAATCAGTATTACAAGACTTCTGTGTACTCGAGTGAGCAGCCATCTGGTTTGAATTATTGGTGCCATACACTATGCACAGTATGGTTAAAGTTTTCCTTCAGTATACAGAGACAGCTTATAAGTTGCTATAATAATTGTTTGCTCGGGTTTACATAGATGCAGCAATGTTTCTTAATCACAATATTTGTAGCTCTGAAGAATTATTGCAAAAATTTGCAATTTAAATGGAAATAAGAACATAAAAGCCGGAATAATTTATTAATCTCAATAAAAAAATCATAATAAACCAGTGGTAATAGTATATGGACACTGTTGTTGTTGTTGTTGTTGTTGTTGTTGTTATAGAGTTTAACGCCATTTTTCAGCACAAGGTAGGCTATACATGGCGGCCAGTATTAATGGTGGAGGAAGAACCTTGGAAAACCCCGGGAAGAACCACCGACCCACGAGAAGCTACTGGCAGGCTTTCTCACGTACCCACGTTAATATGGACACTGTATACAATCGATGTGTCGAAATGAAATTTTGTGTAATATCCAATTGGAACGAAAATAATGTACAAATGTGGATAATACCAAGATTTTGTTAGCTTTCCATTTTAAATATTCTTCAATAATTAGCCGTTCTTAAAATACTTATTAATTCCAGTATCTTGAGGATACGACTCTCTAATTATGGCGGTAATGATGATGTTGATAACGATGATGATCATCGTTTACAGTAAGGACTGTTTGATTCTTTTTTCCTTTTATTTACTAAAAGACAGCGGGGCCCCGAGTGCCTGAGTGGTCTAAAGCGCTTCCTTTTATCGCTCTCTTCCATCGGTCCTCTTTCCACGTGGGTTCGAGTCTCGGGCTCGGTCAATGTGAGCCTGTGAGAAAAAAGCTCGCCAGTAGCTTCTTGTGCGTCCGTGTTTTCTCGGGTTCTTCCTATACCACTTATTCTGACCACCGTGTATTGCAGGGGTCTCAAACACGCGGCTCGTGGGCCGCATGCGTCCTGCCAAGCCGTATTATGTGGCCCGCAAAATGATTGCCGTCACAAGGTGCCATGAGAGATACAAAAGGTGGTGCGGCCCTTGGGCCATCAAAATGCCCTCATGCGGCCCTCAGGGCGGTTTGAGTGTGAGACCCCTGGTGTATATTCTATCATGCACTGAAAAATGGCGTTACACCCGAAACAATAACAAAATTAGAACAGAGCTGCTATTACCACAGGGAGAAGAAATATTGACATCGTCACATTGTAAACACGCAGAAGCAAATGTTATACGTATTGGATAGAACTTATGGGAATGAACTTAGTCTACTGATTTAGATTTTCCCGCATTTTGATTTATCTCTTGACTAACATCAATATATTATATATCACACAGGATGTAATACCTCTCTGAATATCAGCACTTGCTGACCCTGACATACCGTATATAAAAGGGTAATTTATTGCCGTGAGATATTGATGATTTAGTGTCTCTCTTGTTTATATTTTTTAAGGTTAATCACCAAAGTGAAATGTATCATACGCGTATTAATCTTTACATATTTTTGTTTTACAGAGAGCGTTTATAAATATGTCTTAAAGGAGCTTTGATTACGAAAGACCCCTATACGATATGACAGGGCGCATCTCAAAATAACTCTTTGACTCGCTCTCCACAAGTATACGTAAGAAAAAGCTTTGCACTTAAGCCTTCCTGGGACTTGCCGTAAAGTTACATAAAATTGTAAGGGAACCTTCAAAAAAATACGTATGCAATTCTCATTAATGAAACAACAGTAATCACGTACGAATGTTGTATGTAGAAACTCAAGAAGATCGTGGGCGTACGTTGTTAGGGCAGTCTCGGCTCGTATAACTGTGGAATAAAGCTTCATTATATATGGTGGGACGTGATGTAGATCCGTTTTCTTCGGATCGCATTTGTTAAACAAAATGTATTTTCTCTTATCAACGCGGAACTCGGTTATGTCCCGTATATTTGTTGAAAAACAAAGTATCTTAAGGTAAAGGAAAGATATATCGCGGCTTTAAAGAAAATTGAAAGCCACCCAACCCCATTAAATGAACGACCCCAAATAAAATAAATACAATTCAATAAACTATCAGGTTCATGTCTCGAATTCAGTTCCATTTCAACAATTAATCATTTTTTAATCATATTTATTGTGTCCAATCCTCTATATTTCTGGAAAATTTACTACACGGCTTAAACTTTAGAAACTATATTTGCGTTTATAAAATACGAATGCCATCCACTAATGAAAAATGTATCAAATAATTAAATGGAATTTTAGTCTCATTAAATTAGACACATATGCATATAATCAAGTCAGTCGAATTTCAATTGCCTGCGTTAGTGTGAGCATCCTGGTTTTTGGTCCTGTCCATCCGTATGTCCGTATTTCCTTAAGACTTGAGAGGACTTACCAACATTGCGCAAGATCCATTCAACGTATACATGTGAATCTTTGCAAGCATTTTTCACATGCATATTTAGCAGACCTGTTAGAAGTTTAATGCCATTACAAGGATCATTTATTTTGTACACGTTGTAAAATTGTTTTAAAATAAAACAGTATTAGCAAGGTTAAGCAAAAGCATCTTGAGCTAGAAAAAAATGGAATTTAGTGGTCATATTTCTATTGTTATATAGATGGCCTGGTTCATCTTTAGTAAATTACATGAGTTGATTTATTTATTTCTTTTTTAATACATTTTTCAAATGTGTTGGACTTGTACGTTGTGAACATTAACCTTGTTAGAACGATTAAGCAAACAAAAAAACACGTATGGTATGCAAATAAAAGCATGTATCAATGTATGACCTTATTAGATAATTGTATGAATATGTAGATGACTATATTTCATTTCTTAGACCATTGTGGCAATTTTTAATTTTTTTTTTTTTGTTATACATTCTTATACTTTTTTACGATTAAGAAAAGACTGCTTAGCATCATTATGCAGGAACCACTTCTGGTAGACAAATCAAGTTTTGTAGGCATGTTTGCGTGCACATGTTGATTGGTATGACATTGTTTTCTTAAAATCTATTTTGCCTTTCAAAAATAAAATGTGAACTTGTTTGGCTTGGATTTTTGGGTCTGCATTGGTGACAGGCAAGCCTGTGTTGTGGCAACGGACGTATGGATAGACAGATAAACAGTCGAAAGATGAAGTCAAGATGCAAACAGTGGGAGGTAATGAATTGTAACAAAGAATCCAAGGGGTTCACTTGACCAAGCGATGTCAAACCCTGGCGTGATTCCACTTGAAGTCATAAGTTTCCCCTAATTCCAAAGACCTCTCTACAAACTACTGTTGTAAACTGGAAAGTCCAACGTGTCCATTCTATAATAATTTTACTCTAATTAATAGAAGACCGCAGATCTCACAACTTCCCAATTGTCTATCAACCGCACATCTGCATGGTTTCTCTTGACTAACTTTCCGTAACTTACCGTCAGCATTTCACACCGTAAAACTATACTTCTCAACCACCTAATACAGGGAACTATTTTACTACGCCACCTTAGGCCAGTCAAATCATGGTTTTAAGCCACATTTTGCCTGTAAAATTGCATCACATTTACCACAATGACAACAATAAACGGCGCCTGCTGACGACGGAACCGTCCCTTCTCGTTTATTCCATTTTGTAATTTACCAGTCTCCAGTCATAAATACTGCACCTGGAGTCACACAACCAATGTACACAACTAGATTTAATAGGGACTGTTGAACGACAGAGACACTCATGCGGCTCTGACCTGAATTCACCAAAAGTAAACCAAGGCATCATGGAAACTCACTAACACTTCATTCCGTGACGTTTGCTCCTAGTAACTGGCTAATTATTTCGGTCTGAGGAATATCTCCGTAGGACCGACTTCTCATAATCAAACAAGTAATCGCAAACAAATGCGCATACTCCAAATTTTATTATAGAATTTACGATTATGTTACATGATAGCATTTATATTACTTTGACATTTTCACATTTGCTTTTTAAAAAAGAATTTAAAATGATTAATTAATGTAAATGGGAACTAATACAAGAATTATGAGATTAAAGAGGACAAAAACCCCGACCTGCACAATTTTATTGTAAATAGAAGGATATGTAGTAGTTTGTGTATATAATCTATCCCGACTATTTTTTTCTTTGCATCTATTGTATTTGCACAAACATTTCATAAAAAAATACTGTCCTGTAATCCGAAATCAAATGGAAAGAACCTACCCCCAATTTGTTAACTCCCTTCCATACAAACAGGATGTGACGTCATTTGAGACGATTAACGTACAAGAGTCATATTCATATTCAGTGTGAAGTAGAAATAAGATGGTTCAATGCGCAGCTCTTAATTGTGTGAATAATAGCAGTTCCGGACAGAAGATTAGTTTTTTTCACATTTCCAAAGTATCCTAAATGGAGATTTGTATGGGCGATCAAATTAAAGAGAAAAGGCTTTATGCCAACTTAACACACCAGGTTGTGCCAGAGACATTTCGAGCCTGAATGTTTCTCAAAAGACCCGAGACTCGCGCTAAGTATTGGGTTTGAGCCAAAAAGTTTGCGTACGAAACCTGATGCAGTGCCGACTCTTTTTTATTTTTCTACTCCGACAACAAGACAGAAGACGGGAAGCACGCCGGCGAGTCGTAGTCGACATAGGTCAGGGAGCAGAGCTATACAGAAGAGAAGAAAGCTTGAGGTAATAAGCATTTTATTTTTCATGGAGACTTGTTTCCCAAGTGTTTACATGACGATTTGACAAGAAACTGGATCAAGTCAGGCTAGTTAATTTGTTGTACAATGTCTTGATAATGTTAAATTTTAAATGATGCGAACATATTACAGTTTAGAGTATATGAGTGGCCTACCCATCTCTCCTTGATATGATGGGTATTTGATAACTCATGGCATATATTGATGTAATTTTGTCTTTATTGTGTCAGTATGTTCTTAATAAATGCCATTTATTAAATCCTATTGAACTGTCATTTATTAAAATTAACAATGCTTTTATAACTTTCACTCGGATGTAATAAAACAAACTTTTAAAGATATTGAAATACATTTTATTCTGCAGCATAGATCACACACAGAATATACAATACGGTAGCATTCTATCTATTCATCATGCATCAGTATCAGCATACAGTATGCAATAAATTACTGACAGTGTGCAATTTACATTTCTTTATAGGCAGCAAGGCTCACTGGGAGGGAGAAAAAATTGTCTGTGGAAGACTACTGCTCAAAGACATACAGAAGCTGTCACCTGCAGAACAGACATCTAGTCTAGAGTCCTTCCACAACATCATCTGCTTTTTTGCCCCGAAATCAAGACATTACTTTCATGATCAGATGAAAGCAAGGTAAATAATTCTAGTTTCACGATGTTTTTATTGCAAGATCTAATATCACTTTTTGAAATATATGATACGTATTTACTATCAAGCCGTCTCATATAAAAATCGTGCTCAATACACATGATGGTAATATCTTTCTATTTCTTTTACCAAGTATCTTCCACACGCAGCGGACAAATCGTCTCTATGCTAGGTGTCGGTAGACTCTGAAAGGACAAAATACCATTTACTGAATAGTATAGTTATTACACATAATTTCACACCTATCCAATCACTGTATACATGGTATTTATTTTTTTAACATATTGGTTTATGGTGCCTTGGAGGAGGTGGGGGTGTAACGTGTTGTGTGCTCTCTCTCTCTCTCTCTCTCACACACACACACACACACACACACACACACACACACACAATTCAGCTGAATTGGTCCTAAATTTGTCATTTTCATTTGCAGACCACCTTTTTGTTTTTAAATCCAATTTACCAAAGTGTGCGATAATAAAAATGTTCATAAAAAAGGATTATACACAGGTTTTCATTTTTCTCCAAAACAGATCTTTTTGTTGTTGTTGTTGTTGTTGTTGTTGCTGTAAGATTAGTACTCGCGTATGGATATGGTCGTTCTCCCTTAATCTACCATTTTCTTGAACGTACTCATAAAATGAAGTTTCGAAGACATGTATGTTCAAACAGTTTGCAATGAATCCCTCGTGGTTTGTGATGCAGGAAGAGGAACATTCTTAAATTTTCTCTTCCAAGATCGACTGAGACTGGCAACAAATATTCTTTTCTTGGTTGGACATTGGCACACATTTACTACACAAAGCACCTGTGTGGGAAAAAGGTTACAATTATTTGAAAAACTGTTGCCTGTTTGATATTTTAAATGTCCATTTCGTTGAAGAACATGTACCCAATTATAACATGTACAAGTCTACATCAATAACTGTTGGATTAATCCAAGCTATAGAAAATGAAAACCAATTTAAAGCCCCCAAAAAGCTGGTAAGAAAAACTCTTCCTCTGATCTGTAATTTTCCTTTTAAAAAATTGTCTTGACTTAACAGCAAATTAAAAGAAAGAAGAAAAATATGTAACAGAAAATGAATTCTAGCCCCCTCCCTACCCCGTTTATTCAATTAGATTTTGTACTGCTATTCAATTTGGTATTTAAAATTAAAGGTAATTTATAAATGATATTTGCAGATTTATTCAGACTAAGATTACTTACCAATTTGCGTTTTCGAGCAACTGTGCTTCTTCTACACCAGGCCGATGATACTCCAGATCGTCGTCATTGTTAGAATCTGACGAGTCCTGTACATCTTTATAACACGAATCTGTCTCCGGTTCATACATGTAAGGTTGGATGTTAATGGAATATTCTACTTCGGGAATGTCATCCACATCACTGTCATCACTGACAGTCGCTATAATTTAAACATTCAAGTACAGCCAACTCATAGAAGACTTGACTGCATTATCAACAATGCCGGTGTGTACACAGTGTTTCAAATGACGTCATTATCGGCTATTTGTTCAGGGGGAGGGATGCGAGTTGCTCTATCCAAGACGGATGGGGAGAGATGATCGGTTTTTCATAAATTTCTTCGTAACGAGTAAGAACGAAAGGTACAGATTTTCAGAAAATGAAACTTATACATATAGCAAATTATATATGAAGTTTGCGCGAATTTCGGTTTTGCATGACTGTCCCCTTTAAAACCAGATGGAACAAATGTTTGTTGTATCATCTCTTTATTCTAAAGGCTCACAGAAAATAAGGGACCGAACATTTGGGGAGGTAGGTGGCTGGAGTTTTATTTCTAGTTTCTTGTTTCTTTTACAGTAATATAATTTTTTTTAGCTAATGAAACGAATATAATAGGATCCTTTTGCTAACGATAATATCAGGAATATGTTTTGTTCAGACAAATATTGTGCCCCCCCCCCCATTAATTTAATGGTCGATCCTTGAATAATATATATTTAGTCACAACCTACCGCCTTTTGACGGCTATTATTATTCTTCTTTTCGCGCCACACAAGTGTATGCTGGATGAATGTATTCCCCAGCTCTTCACCAAGGTGGTGGGTTTCGCTTTTCTATATTAATTTGATCGACGATGGCCACAGTGTTCTTTAGTTTCGCATCCTTCAGGGTAGTATTATCCACGTAGATTTGTGTAGCAATTCCGGTTACACAATACGGCTGGTAAAGCTATCGATTGTCTGCCTGTGGTCATTTTGCAATGCAATATGGTCACTTCTTTGTGAGTGACTAACCGTTCTTAAGTTGGTGAGAAACTCCGTTGGCTACTTGTGAGCTGCCATCAGAGACAGATACCAGTTCTCTTAATAAAATAGCGGGAAACAAGACCACTGAAAATGTCTTCAATAAGGACATATTGCTCACCGGTACTATATAATTGTAAATTAAAACAATCTTTGGCATAGTTGTATTGTCACGTTTCGCCGTCCAGGTATCAGGAAATGTATAAAAGTTGGATATATTATGACCGCGTTTGATGTGTAAACATAGCCGAAAGTAGTGTTAATTGAGTATGCAAGTCGCCAGCCACCCAGATCATAGAATAGCCGCCAGTCAAAGGGTTTGTCGTCCTCACACCCAGACGTTAACACATGGGTCCAGGGATCAGTGGGAAGCCCGCAGGGTGAACGGGGCGTGTTCTCACCCGCCACGTAGACAGACAAGCGAGAAGACATTGTCAGTAAGTTTGATTGGGACCGTCCACAGCGACATCCAATCGGAATTAAGATAGGGGGTGGGAGTAAACCTTAGATCGAAATTTTAGCTTAAACGTGCAGTAAATTTATCAGTATACCTGGGCAGATTATGAGAAGTAGATCTAGCGGTTTTAAGCGAAAGGATACTCCGGGAAAGCCATTCGTAATTTGGCGGGAAAAGCTTCGAAAAGGAAGCTTTTCGGGGATAGAACTTCCGGTGCAAGTTAGTAGTCCCGAGTCTCTAAGAGGGAGACGGAAGTGAGACTGACAGTGCAGTCGGAGTCGACAACGTGCAGTCGACATAGAAAGAGGGATAGAAGGGGAGGAGGAGGAAGTGGTCTGGAGGAGGAAACAGAGGAGGAGGAGGAGAAGGAACTTGGAGGGAGTCAGGGAAGACGAGACGGAATTAAGAGATAGAGAAGAATACACAGATGAGTAGTACACAAGAACAGGTGGAAATCTCTCACACTACGAATCAAATGATGTGATAGGCTAGAAAAGGGTTGAGTGGAAGAATTGTATTTGGGAAATTCAAACTATTGATCTTTTAACTGTTATTAAATTGTCATTATTGAACTTCACCCTTTTTTGTATCTTTATTCATTTAACCGTCGGCATTGCTGACTGGGGGCTCGGAGCTGTATATCTAGCTGTCACTAAATCAACTTCCAACCAAAATCGAGCCTGGGTGGGACTTCTACAATAATTTAAATAAATATTGGAGGCACCCCACTCCCAATCCCCCACAACCAAAACCTCACAGTGGGGGCTCGTCCGAGATCTGAATTAGACATAAGTATTATTTATTAGGAAGTAGTAGTGAACAGTTGTGAGATATTTTCCATCCTGTGTATTTTGAATTTGTATGATTTGAAATTGTGTATGTTATATTTTGATATTTGCATGTGTGGTAGATTTCATTTACTTGCAGTAATTGTGAAGCAAATATCGAGCAAAATATCTTACCTGAGCGAAGTTAGTCGTTGCAACAGTGAGTATTGGGTTGGGCACTTGTAACATCAGTCATTTGTTTAGTGAGTCGAGACAAGGTATCACTTACTGTTAGTAGTATCATAAAATGGCTACGGAAAGACAGGTAATTAAAGAGTATCGCGCCATGGGCAAGGAAGATCTGGGTTACGAGGGAGATCGCCTGGCAACATTCATCGAGGAGAGACTCAAAGAATGGAAGGCCGAAAAAGCAGCGGACAGAGAGACCCAGAAAGAACTGGAGCTGGCCAAGATATCAGCGGACAGAGAGACCCAGAAAGCGCTGGAGCTGGCCAAGATATCAGCGGACAGAGAGAAAGAGCTGGAGCTGGCCAGGATAGCAGCCACCGCGAAAGAAAGAGAGCTCGCCCACGCTCTCGAAATGGAAAAATTAAGGGTAGAAGCTAGGACCGCCGATAGGGACGACTCCAGTACGAGTTCTGGAGGAAGCGTACAACCGATTGTCGACCACCGAATGGTACAGATAAGTATGCCGCGTTTCAACGACAAGGAAGAGTCCATTGACGACTTCCTTGTGCAATTCGAGAAACTCGCGTGCGTTCACAAAATTCCCGAGCAACATTGGGCGATTAACATCTCAGCCTTTTTGCAGGGTGCAGCTCGCGAAGTTTACCATAACTTAGCCGCAGAAGATGCTGACGACTACAACGCACTCAAAAAGGCCCTTCTTTGCCATTATCGGCTTACCGCCGAAACGTACCGTAAACTTTTTTGGGACTCGACGAAAAAGGCAACGGAAACCCACTCTCAATTCCACACCCGTGTTCGAGGGTTATTCGAGAAGTGGATGAAGATGGCAGAAGTCGAACGATCGTACGACGGGTTACGCTAGGTTATACTCAAGGAGCATGTCCTGAGTACTTACCGTCGCGAGTTGACAGTATTCCTAGCGGAAAGAGAGCACAGGACTCTCGAAGAGATCGCTAGCATGGCGGAGAGGTACGAGCAGGCACACTCGAAGAGTGGAGGTTCCGGGGGTACTGACCCCGACCCACTGAGTCGCGCCGGGTGGTTGAGGGAGAGCCGGCTGTCCGTAACCGTCAGGGCGACGGGAAGGTCGGAGGGGGATCCACAGGTAAGGATGCCACCCATAGACCTGGACAGGCCTCAACCACGGGCCTTGCAGGACGGCGAGGGCCACCGACGTGCTACAACTGCAAGCGCTCGGGGCATTTTGCAAGGGACTGTCCCAAGGGCAGGCAGACCCAGGTGAATGCTGTCGCTCGAAAGAAGTGCGAGACGGAGGCAAGCTGTAAACCAGCAAACCTCGCGTCTGCAACTGTCAACGGAGAAGGTGCCACTCTCTTGTACGACACGGGGTGTAGCGTTCCGGCCCTTGTCGACAAGAAATACGTGAAGCCTGAGGACTACACGGGGGAGGTAATTGAGGTTCAGTACGCGAACAGCGCGAGTGACTCGTTGCCAGTGGCTGTCATTGACCTCGATTCACCGTACGTGAAGGGGAAAATTGAAGCTGCGTGCTTGGATGGGCTATCACATGACGTCATACTGGGATGTCGTTATGTGTTGCCACAACCGAACCCCGAAGCCTGCACACCGGAACCGGTGAGTGCGGTAGAAACCAGGTCCCAGAGTCGACAAACAAAACCGAAGCCGATGGAAGTTACGTCAACACCGGTCAGTAACGTACTTCCGGCCGAGTTGAGGAAGCTGCAGCAGGATGACGCAACTCTGGCGCAGGTGCATAAGCACGCTGAAGAAGGAACGGAGAAAGAAACTCCGAATGGCGCGGTGAAGTTCGTGTACAAGAAGGGGATCTTGTATCGCCACGCCAGGAAGGGAAACGAACTCTTTAAGCAAGTCGTCGTGCCAAAGGAGAAGCGAGGTGAAGTGTTAAAACTCGCGCATGAAAGTCTCATGGGAGGACACATGGGAATTGCCAAGACGCGTGATCATCTTGTCAAGGAATTCTACTGGCCAGGGGTCCAGGGAGATGTTAAGAGGTTCTGTCTCTCCTGTGACAAGTGTCAGAGAATGGCACCGAAAACGGATCACCGACCCGTCCCCTTGGGGATTACACCCATCATCGATGAGCCATTTCGACGCGTCGCGATGGATCTGATCGGACCGATAAAACCCGCGTCGTCGTAAGGAAATCGGTATATTTTAACGGTCGTAGATTACGCTACACGCTATCCGGAGGCTGTTGCATTGCGTAATATTGATTCGGAAACGGTCGCTGAAGCGCTGCTTGCAATTTGGTCAAGAGTCGGAGTGCCTGACGAGATCCTGACCGATCAAGGCACCCAATTTATGAGTCGCGTGATGGGTGGGGTGAACCGACTGATGTCGATTAAGCACCTCACGACTACACCGTATCACCCTCAATGTAACGGACTGGTCGAGCGGTTTAACGGGACTCTGAAAAACACGCTTAAGAAGCTGTGTGAAGGCCGTCCCAAAGACTGGGATCGGTATATTCCTGCCATGCTGTTCGCATATCGGGAAGTACCACAAGCGAGTTTAGGGTTTTCTCCCTTTGAATTCCTGTACGGGAGGACCGTACGTGGTCCCATCGCCGTACTGAGACAGCTGTGGACGGACGAACACGCTGTCGAAGAGGTACGTACCACCTACCAGTACGTCGCGGATTTGCGAAACAAACTGGAAGAAGTTTGTACCCTCGCACAAGGGAACCTCAAGCGAGCGAAGTCGCGTCAGGCGAAGTACTACAACAAGCGCGCGAAACCACGCCAGTATGAAGTAGGGGACAAGGTGTTGTTGCTGTTGCCCCAAGAACACAACAAGCTGCAAGTTTCTTGGAGGGGACCGTACGTCGTAACCGAGAAGGTTGGGGGTCAAACGTATCGGATACGGCTACCGACTAAGGAAAAGCTGTACCATGCTAATCTCCTTAAGAAATACCGAGAAAGAGAGACTGCCAGCGATTTTGTCGTCGCAACGATCGTCATCGAAGACGCCGAAGGCGATACGGAAGGGGCGAACACTGTCCCGAGCTGTCCATTAACGAGGGCTGAGACGCCCTCGGACGTGCAGTGTGACCCCATGTTGACTATGGAGCAGCGGAAAGAGGTCGAGACGTTGCTGGCAGGGTATTCCGATGTGCTTATGGAAATACCCGGGAGAACGTCACTTGTCGAGTTCGGGTTGAAGCTGGTGGACGACCGGCCAGTCCAGCGGAAACCCTACCCTTTGCCCCACGCGAAACGACAAGTGGTAAGAGAAGAGATCGAGCAGATGATTGCTCTAGGAGTAATCGAACCCGCCGATTCTCCGTACAGCTGTCCTGTAGTCTTAATGCAGAAGTAGGATGGCACCCATCGCTTTTGCGTTGATTACCGGAAGCTGAATCAGGTGACGGAATTTCAAGTCGAAATGCTACCTGACCCCGAACATATTTTCGCTTCTGTCTCGAAAGCGAAATATTTTTCGAAGTTGGATTTGTCAAAGGGCTATTGGCAAATTCCGGTAAGGGAAGAGGATAGGGCAAAGCTCGCCTTTGCTACTCCCGACGGGACATACCAGTGGTTAGTCATGCCGTTCGGTGTCCAGAATGCGCCCAGCGTCTTCACTAGAATGATGCGTAAGTTGTTGGAACCCTTGCGCGATAGGGGTGTTCACAACTTCATGGATGATCTCTTGCTAGCCACGGAGACGTGGGGTGAACACCTAATTCTACTAGCAGACGTTCTGGAACGGCTACGCCAAGCGGGGTTGACTGCTCGCCCTTCTAAATGCCACCTTGGGTTCCGGACGTTGGACTATTTGGGACACACCCTGAGTCAAGGCACGCTGTCCCCAGAGAGGTCGAAGGTGGAGCAGCTGGGAAACGCTGTACGCCCCACCACGAAAACTGAGGTGAGGTCATTCCTGGGATTGGCCGGGTATTACCGGAGGTATGTGGCCAATTTCAGTGCAATTGCGGGACCGTTGTCTGACCTGACCAGGAAACGGGCCCCGAGTAAAGTTATTTGGACGGATGCGTGTGAGCAAGCTTTCCTAACGCTGAAGGATAGGCTGACATCCGACGCTGTTGTCCGTCTACCGGATCTGTCCAAAGACTTCGTGCTGCGCACTGACGCGTGTGACACCGGCCTAGGAGCAGTACTACTGCAAAAGCACGAGGGGACTCTTTTCCCAGTCGCGTACGGCAGCCGGAAGCTGTCTGCTGCCGAGAAGAACTACTCCGTATCGGAGAGGGAATGCCTCGGAATCGTGTTCGGAATATCACGGTTCGAGCGGTACTTATACGGGCGGAAGTTCATATTGGAGACCGACCACCAACCCCTCGCCTATCTCGCACAGGCGAAATTGACCAATGGACGCTTGATGCGTTGGTCGCTGTTCTTAGAACAGTATCAGATGCGGATAAGATACGTGAAAGGAACCGAGAATTTAGGCGCCGATTTCATGAGCCGAAGCGCTGAAATGACATAGATCGCGCAGTAAATAACCGTATGTTGTGCGTGCATTCGTGTCCGTAGTCAGCGTGTAGCGTCGTTAGTATTTTGTTCTGTTGTTGCGCGTAGTAATGCACATTTGCATTTGGAGCAATTATGGGGGAATAAAATCCCGATTTTATTCTCAAGCGTGGGGTGGGGTGGGGTGTCACGTTTCGCAGTCCAGGTATCAGGAAATGTATAAAAGTTGGATATATTATGACCGCGTTTGATGTGTAAACATAGCCGAAAGTAGTGTTAATTGAGTATGCAAGTCGCCAGCCACCCAGATCAGAGAATAGCCGCCAGTCAAAGGGCTTGTCGTCTTCACACCCAGACGTTAAAACATGGGTCCAGGGATCAAAGGGAAGCCAGCAGGGTGAACGGGGCGTGTTCTCACCCGCCACGTAGACAGACAAGCGAGAAGACATTGTCAGTAAGTTTGATTGGGACCGTCCACAGCGACATCCAATCGGAATTAAGATAGGGAGTGGGAGTAAATCTTAGATCGAAATTTTAGCTTAAACGTGCAGTAAATTTACCAGTATACCTGGGCAGATTATAAGAAGTAGATCTAGCGGGTTTAAGCGAAAGGATACTCCGAGAGAAGCCACTCGTAATTTGGCGGGAATCTTAGGACCAGAATTGTAAGACAAGGAAAAGCTTCGACAAGGAAGCTTTTCGGGGACAGAACTTCCGGTGCAAGTTAGTAGTCCCGAGTCTCTAAGAGGGAGACGGAAGTGAGACTGACAGTGCAGTCGGAGTCGACAACATGCAGTCGACATAGAAAGAGGGATAGAAGGGGAGGAGGAGGAAAGTGGTCTGGAGGAGGAAATAGAGAAGGAGGAGGAGAAGGAACTTGGAGGGAGTCAGGGAGGATGAGAGGGAATTAGGAGATAGAGAAGAATACACAGATGAGTAGTACACAAGGACAGGTGGAAATCTCTCACACTACGAATCAAATGATGCGATAGGCTAGAAAAGGGTCGAGCGGAAGAATTGTATTTGGGAAATTCGAACTATTGATCTTTTAACTGTTATTAAATTGTCATTATTGAACTTCACCCTTTTTTTTTTATTTTTGTATCTTTATTCATTTAACCGTCGGCATTGCTGACTGGGGGCTCGGAGCTGTATATCTAACTGTCACTAAATCAACTTCCAACCAAAATCGAGCCTGGGTGGGACTTCTACAATAATTTAAATAAATATTGGAGGCACCCCACCCCCAATCCCCCACAACCAAAACCTCACATGTATGCAGCACTGAACTTGTTAGATTTCCTTCTTTTGAATGGGATAGCTTGAGGGCGATTGGGCAACGATGGAGACCTGCTTGTCACAATTGTTCTATACGAAGTCATTAAGTCTTCCCTACGGCTTACAAGTTTCTTGATTTGCCCAACATACACTCCCATCGGTTCCTCGTCAAATAATTTGTCTATGGGAGCAATGTATTCCTGACAGGGAATCTGGCAGTATCAGGAGTAACAAGTATTCTCATGTTTTGAATCCGAATCGGTGTATTAAGGATTATCTTGACTATCCGCGTGTAAATAAAATTCATTATCAAATACATAATGGCAACTATGTATAACATCATCGAGTCTCTTCTGTTCTAGGCAGATGCCCGATATTTCTCTCAGGCTTCTTGATAAAGACACCGAGTAACTCGATTCAGCAGCGAAAATCTAGCTGGACGTAGGTCTGACATTGAAAGTTCTTGATCGTCCAGATTACCAATTGATTTATCAACTTTTAGAGCTGTTTACTTGTTTGGCCACCACCTTCTTGGAAAAAATGCCCACGAACCGTTGCTATTTTTGTGATCGTTTTTATGTTGAGATAATTTCGAACAATCACATACTCTCCTGAATGGCTTTAATTAAACTCACCTTTATTAAGTGATACGATGAACCAACCAGTTTGCGGCTGTACACTACGCGTAATCAACTCCATTTAGAGTTCTTTTAGCATAATCGTGAATCGTCTGCAAAACTGCGATTAAAGAGTGTGCATTGACTCTGTATTTTCCCCATAGGAGCGTTTAGGTGGTGGTTTCCTATGGGACATGTACATTAGGAAACACCTTCAGGATATTATAATGAAAATCAACTCAAATGTTCCTCGTATATTCAAATATTTCGCCCAGTAAGCGATTATGTTACAACCCCTAGCGTTTTTCCATTTCCTTTGAAGTTACTGGCACTATATTGAATCGTCCAAACGTCTAAAGGGTATATTTCAAGAAATCGTTATGGTTGCGTACCGTAAACCCTATCATCTAAAGGACCATCTAATACGTGCCAAGATAACTTAAAACAAGACCTCAGATAAGGCACATACTGCTGTAGAGATAAGCGTTGCCTAATTTGCAACGTATACCTGAGACCAAAATCCTTCAGAAATTCTACGACAGAAGTTAGCTTCACTATCAATCAAAAGTAGGGATGTCCAAATAAATCTGTAACTGACCTTCAAACATGTGCTATATGTGGTACTCAATATGTTGGCGAAACCGTTGATTTCAGAACACGAATGAGTAACCACAAGAACCACATGAATGCGAAACTCGCCAACCAATACACCTCGACTAGGCATTTATATATATATATATATATATATATATATATATATATATATATATATATGTGTGTGTGTGTGTGTGTGTGTGTGTGTGTGTGTGTGTGTGTGTGTGTGTTAAAATAATTGTATTATATTAGTACAGGAGACAGACTCACGACCAGAGTTTAGAAAAGTTGGGATTTCGAAGATCCGTTTACATCCAGATTATCTAAAATTTGTATGATTGTAGACTCCATTACTGGTCTATACTCTACTTGACCAATACCATTAGTAGAACGAGATTAACGAGAGCAGGATGGAGATCAGTCTAATGCATTGGTAACAGTTATGATGTTCATCTTGTAGTGCAATAAACTGGATACATCTGATAATGCCAATAAAGGCAGGTTTAATCTATCGTGTCTGTCAAAGTAATTATGAATTGGAAGGCTATGCTATTCTTGTTGTTTGAATTGATGTTCATTTATTAGCTGGAAGAAATTTTAATAGCCTATGATTAGCTTAGAATTAACCTGTCACCAATATGGTCCGCACAAACATATGCTCGCCGTCATTGTTTTGAAGAGCTCGTATTAGCTGTCTGTGACACGGGTCGTGTTCTCTCTAAGCTGATCGGATTAGCAAGATTGAATGATTTCACATTTGTGCTAGAAATATCGATATTTGTTGTTTTTTTTTTTTAATAAATTAACAAAATTAGGTAGCCAGACACGTTTCTACAACAGCAAGAAGAAAGACGGAAGAAAATGGGAAAGTCTACTTAAGACATTCCGTTGAGTTTAATGTTTTCATGCTTT
>JAECUM010034766.1:0-28055 GCA_016617855.1 Megalonaias nervosa
CACACGGAACATGATTTTGAGTTTTCCTTGTACTCGATTGGTTGGGATTATTTTCTACGCCAAGTACAGGTTGAAGTAAGCATTCGAAATCAGCGTATATAACGAAAGGAATTTTTAGTTTGTGATGGTGATTGACAAACTGTAACACGCTATCTTTTTTAGACGGCATCGTTATCCGTTGTACGTCACTACAGTACTGCAAATGCTTTTGTAATGTTTCATTGTCTGTACAACCGTGCAAGCAGCGATAGCAAAAGAACTTTTTGTTCTTATCTTTGTTGTACTGTCTACCAATTAATCCATTAAAGTTTTTGATCCAAACGTAATGATTTCTATAAAACAATAAATTTATAGTCGATTGTGAAGCTTTTTCTGAAATATATCTTGGATAGACCTTTTCTTTTTCATCAAGTCCGAAAACGTTGATCGAAACATTGTTTTGCTTTTCAAACTTTGCTATTTGATTTTCTGCCACTGGAAAGTCAATATCTTTAAAATTTAATCTTGACACGTGACTGATATACTTCTCAATACGATCAGCATTTTTTTCTGCTGGAAATAACGCAGAAAGAACAGCCCATTGGAAACATTTGTTATCAACGTTTTTTATGTTTATACAACATTTTTTGTTTTTTATTTTTGGTGGCAGGATGATATACGAACTACCGCGTAATGCGTTATATTTCATTGTGTGAAATAAAATTTCCTTGATCATTTCAAACTTCCAACCCGAACCCGATTCGGTATATTCTTCTACCTTTTTCCAAATTTCTTGGTGTATTTCATCAGCTAGTGACAAAAGATCAGTCCCAAGCAAAACACGCCTAGATTTTGCATTAATATAAGGGTCCGTAGTTTCCGTGTTAGTCGATCCTTCCGTCACAAGTAGTTTTGAAAATATAACGTGATATTGCACTAATATTCTTATACCCTTATGTTTTTCAAGTTCACGTTTTACAGTTGGCTCTAACAGGTGGTAAAGATTTTCTGCAGTAAAATTTACCAGTATGATTTGTTTATCGAACCGATAACTGTTGTCGAATCCTGTAAAAGCAGTCGCTATTTTTTCAGGTTCTCCAATAAGGCTCTTCTTGGCTATATCACGTAATTTCAGCATTGCTATATAATAGTGTAATATTATATCTTTAATTGATTGTTCGATCGATAACTCACTGCACGCCAGCTGAACAAACAATTAGAGATATAAAATCCTTATAGTATAATGACACAAAATCTGAGATACATTCGATTGACAGCAGAGGAGCAAGAAGCATATCATGTTCATCCGAAGTATAACTTCTACGCTGGAAATGCATTAGGTTCGGTTATTAACATAAAATCTAAAAAATCTATAGGAAAACCAACACCAGCGGGTTATAAGATTAGTGTAAATGGAGATAATGCTGAGAGAACGGAAATGTTTAGAAAAGATTTTATTTATACTTTGTTCTGCGATGATATTCCAAAAGGACAAAGAGTGTATAGAGTAAATGGCTCGATTACTGATGACAATATTGAAAATCTATCTTTACAAGATGAGTTTCAACGTCATAAAGTATTTGATTTATACGAAGCAAATGATAAGGGAATTATACGACATATAAGGACAAAAAAAAGTTATTGGAAAATTGAAAAATAGCGGATACCTGTTTGTGAAGGTATGTGGAACTAAAACAGATCATGTTAGTTATCTATCACATAGATTTGTTTATGAAATTTTTAATAACGATATTTCAGGTAATCTAGTTATTGACCATATTAACAAAAGTAAAACTGATAATCGTTTAGAAAATTTAGATTTGGTTACATCAAAAGAAAATACTCGACGTGGATTTAATTTTGACGGTAATAATTTCAGAAACCCTATAAGATCAGTTATTTCAGTAAATCTTGAAACTGGAGAAGAAATGAAATTTAAATCAATATCAGCTGCAGCAAAATATCATAAAATTGATAGTAAATCAATAAAATATGTTGCCGATGGAATAACTAAATCAGCAACGTCAATGTCAACTTTTGACAGATTTAGTTTTAGATATGATGATTAATGATATTTCGTAATTCTGTCTTAGTAAGACAGCTATGTGCAAATGCCATAATATCATCGCGATCAAATTTTAATGTTATAAAAGCATTTTCATCAAGTTTATTTTTTTCTGCTGCTGTTAGTAATATTTTATGAGAATCACCTTGCGTAAAAATAACGTCAACGGAATACGAACTATAACCCGACAGACATTTTCGAACTGCTTCGGCTAGTTCCTTGTAATTTAATATATTAACCTTTTGATGATATTTTACCTCGTCGGTCATATCTTATAACAATAAATTAGATAAAAGTATATTATACTATGAACTTGATGAAACGACTTGCTGAAATATATGTGGAAGATACAATCGAAGACAATGTTAAAATCACTAGCGATAAAGTCCCCAGCGACACCGTCGCCTGCGATAAAGTAGCAGACAATGTTAAAATTTCTACCGATATAATAAACAAATCTGCTAGTTATAGCGAAGATGATATTTTGTACAACAACGAGTCTGACGATGATGATGAAATAGTCACCGTCGCTGACAGAAAAAATTACAGCAGACCAACAACTGGACGATATAATGTTAAGTATCACATTGCCAAAAAAATAATAAAATTTAACTTTACTGTTGCCGAACAACAGATATTTTGGCAGCTTATCAGGCCGTTTTTAAATCTAAAAATAACTGGCCAGCGAAGGAGTATAAAATACGATTTTATTTTTGCTAAGATATTTCATTTAATGCCAGTTGATAATGAAAGAAAATTACATTTAATTTCGTTATGTAAAACTATCAAATGTAAATCTGTGCTTGTGAAACACGAACAAATTTATAATAACGTTATTGAATTGACTTAGTTGGTACCCAGCTATTAAATTTATCGCTATACCCACGCCATTTGACTAAACTTTTATTACCTTTTTTCCTAATAACTTTTTCAATAACGAAAATATCTTGTTCAGTTTTCTGAAGTTCCTGCTCGTAAAAACTACCAGTTATTGTTTCACCTAATACATTTTTTAACGCGTACGTCACAGGTATTGTTAAAAGTACTTTATCAACAACAAATACTTCTTCAGTCCAGTTTGGAGTAAATCCTTTTTCAATTTTTTTTTCGTCAAAGAAATTCTAACTTTATTACCGACTTTAAATTTATGTCTGCGGTACATGTTTTCGTTTGCTAATATCGGATTTTTGATTGCGTTGTTTGGCGATAGTTTAGTGGTTCGGTGTTTCGTGTTATTATACTTGTCCACGATTTGAGAAAGATCATCAATATACTTGTTAGTGTTTTTAGCTGTCAAATACTTGTGTATTTTTTCGTTTAGCGTGCGATTAAATCGCTCGACGACAACGCTTTTTCCCTCGTTCCCTGTAACATATTCTTTAATGTTATTTTGTTCTAGAAACTGTTCAAACTTTTTATTAAAAAATTCTGCTCCGTGATCGGTCCAGATTTTATTTGGTTTTCTTTCTGTACTTGTTATTATTTGTTTCAGTGCATCAGTTATCGACGTCCCTGTTTTATCTGAAACAGGTACACTAAAAGCATATTTACTAAAAACATCGACAACATTAAACAAATATTTCTTATTATCATTAAATTCTGCTAGATTTGATACATCAACTAAATCTATAGCCCAGATATCATCAACGGCATTTGCGACAACTTTACGTCGCGTAAACTTTTTTTTTTAGGTTTATGTAGCTCAGACGCTAGATCATCGTATAATTCTTTTCCGAGTCCAAGTTTATATTTTGCTCCTATCATTCCCTGAACAAATCTTCTATCAAAACGTTCTCGTAGATTTGTTGGCTCCATATCACGTAATTCGTCTAACATTACTTTATCACAACCAGACTTATCTTGCTCGTTGTCCCTGTAACAGATATCGTGACGCATTGCTATTGCATCAACTTGATTATAAGGCTCCTGTCCTGGCAGTGGATTATCGTTCTCGTCAAGTTGTTTATCAAGAGGATTATAAGGTCCAGTGTATTTATGACCTGGCAATGTCCAACCTCCTTTTGGTTTTGGTAATTTGCCAATAAATTTATGTATATCTATACCTGTACCTATTATTTCTCTGTTGTTACAACGTTGACAATATGTGACAATTTTATTTTGCTCAAGACATAAATCTCTGTCAGAATCGCAGTTGCATATCATTCTATATTTTTAGTCATCTACTAAAATAATCTTGTCAGGAGGGCAACCAGCTCCAGACGTTTTCTTTAAAAACATACTTTTTCTTTTTCCACAGATTGCACAAATACTTTTTAGCATCATTCTATTATTTTTTGTTTTTTCCGTCGTCTCATCCTTATTTTCTGTTTTAGTTTTACATTTGAGACAATATGTTGACATTATATATTTGTAAGTTTAGATAAAATTTATTGCAAGCTTTAGATAGCTTTACAAAAATTAATTGCAATCTCATCATTAGCGTGAGAAGGTTGCTTATCAAACTGCAAAATAAACTTTAAAAAATTAGGATCTTTTGACATCTGTTTAATGAACATTATACAATAATATCCACAAGCAGAAGTTCCAACAGGTTGAAGTTGATTAGACGAATAATATATTTTTTTGTATTTTTTGTTTATGTATTTTTTTATTACATCGCTCGGTGGAAGGCCAAACGAATCAAAGTAATTGTTATTATAAACTGCTACCCAATGTGTGCCGGATCCGTCATTGAAATCTTATATATTTATCACGCATGAACCTACAGCTGATACATCGCTGACACCTTTGGTGTTGAGTTCATCTTTAGAATAAACTCCGTGAAATCTAGGAACTGATTTTAACTTATCAAGTATATCAAAGTTACTTAGCGGGGTGGCCGTGTTCCCGGCAATGTTAATCCTCGTCCTCCTATTCCCAGCAGATTTGGCAGTAGACTTCCCGCTAGTCCCGCTAAAAGTGGAGCGAAAGGAATAATTCCTCCTTGTTTTGTTTGATTGCGTTTCGTTGTTTTCTTTTTTTTTCAGTTTTTTCGACGATTTTGTTTTTCGTTGTGGCATTATATTTATCGGTCACATAAAATTAAACTTTAGACTATTTTTTTAATACCACTACCCTCAACTGCTTTTTTCGTTGCGCCAGATATTGCGCCAGACGCTGCTGCTAGTCCTAATGTACCTAACACCGGCAAAATTTTAGGCAATAACGTGCTGGCCATTACAGATAGTGCTGGACCAAAGAAACCACCTTGTTTTGACATCGCTGTTATTTGTGCGGCACTTAAATTTAAAACAAAAGGTTTTTTGCGATCGTATTTATTTGCTTGATTTTTGGTTAACATTAATTTTGTTAAAATACCCGTTTGAGAGCCAGGATTAACCTTTAATGATACCTGTCTCTGCTTTGCAACAGCAGCTGCTAATTTTTTAACTTGACCATCAGTCAAATATATTTCTTTTACAATATATTTTGTCATCTTATATAACGATTGCAGATTAAACTTGGACTGTCATTTTACCTCCAACGGAGTCTATCGTAACAAATCTATCGCTTATCACTAATGCATATACGTATAACGGCACTGGAACTGCTGGAAGTTCGAGTGTCCAAGTAATTTCAATATCAGCTGTTGAATCAACTAATCTCTCGCCATGTTTGCTAACATCAAAATAAAATATTGGATAAAGTGTACGAAATTCCTCTACTGATATTTGAGATCCATCTTCAACATCTTGATATTTTTGTACTGCGTCGAGTAAATACATGTACGGTCGAGTAACATTTTTATTAGCGTCATCTGTAAAATTGCATTCTATCGCTCGTTCTGGATACTGCTTCGAATTTAGTCTAGCATATATTCGTCTAATATTAGCGTTATCAAATATCGCATTATTTTGTTCTTGGCTACCACGTTGCGCTTGCCGTTGAAATACGACAAACAATTGTCTCGGCAGTTGTTCGCTTGATGTTGTTGTAACTCGCCATGTGTAGTCGGTAGTATCTGGAACTGCTGTTTGATATATTTTATGCTGCTGAAAATAAATTTTGTTTGTATGTTTCTCAAGCATACTATTTAGTTCTGCCGCTTTTGTGATCGACGGAGTTATACGCGGCATCCACAGCGCAAGTTTGTTTATGATAAACTGTACATCAGCTCCACCTGACCTAAACAGACAGTCGTTTTGTTCTGCCCGATCTAAAATAAGTGTATGTTTAACTCCACGAAATACTTTATCATAATCGCGACAAAAGCCAAAAATCATACTTAATGGCAGCATCATTGTAATTTGACGTGATCCTGCTGTAAGTGCTCTTCGCCTAGCAAAACCTTCATTATAACGCGGATTTTTTACGTCAATTGTGTTGTTGATTAAATCTAACATTACGACAGCGGTCGCACCTGCAGCTGGTGGAGTTACTCCAATATTATTACAAGCTGCAGTAAGTGAGACTCTTACAACATCTACATTAGCGTCTGCAGCTGGTGCGGCTATACCTAGTGCGGCTGCATTAACAATAAGAAAAGCTCTTACAATTACAAGATCTGCAGCGCATCAGCTCCGTGCAATAAAACACCTTTCGACAAAAGTTCGGTTGATTCTGCTACACCACGTCCAGTATCTTTAAACCACATCATGTTCGTTGCAGTTGATCTGGAGTAATCATCGGAAAACGAAATAATATTTAAGATTGTACTTGCAATTTGTAAGTGACTTGAAATATCTTCTACAGTTTGATTAGCTAGTTGATATCTAGCACTTTTGAATAAACACCAGCCGTTATTTATAAGAGCTACTTCTGTTCCAGCTGCAATTGCAACAGGTGGATTGGCCACTGTCATAATCTGACCGCGAACTTCTAACATTGCCTTATGAGGCAGTAGAAATACATCTTCGTCTCGAGTATTAAATGTTCTAATACCAGTTTTATTTGGTTCATTAGAATTTTCATCGAGATACTCAACATACTCAAATTCTGTTACAGTGTCATCGGTGTCATAAGTTTCTGCTAAATCGAGATAATTTTTAACAGACATTTTTTATTTATTAGATTATATAAAATTTTATTGTGGCGCTGTTACTTTAGATATTAATTTTTGAATGATCTGCTCGCCTTTTGGTGATAAAAGTTTTTTCGTTGTTGTTATCATAGCTCGTTTAGTTTCTTTCGTTGGAGCGATTTCTGATATAACTTGCTTTATATCAGATGCAGACGGTGGATCTCCTTTTATTTTATTAGCTATTTTTTCTCCAACCGCAGTTCCAGCGGCAGATGCGGCTCCAGTTGCAAAAGCTTTACCTGCGTCTAGTGCAATTGGTGCAACTTTACGCCCGATTCCCGGAACATTTTCAATAACTTTAGTAAATATACTTCCAAAAAATCCTCCTACTATTTTTCTTCGATAATTTTTTTTTCTCTGTTTCATTATATCTGATGCTGTATAATTTTTATTATCAAATCACGCCTACGCAACGCGTAGGTGTAAATAATATGTAACGATTTCGTTGTTCACATATATTTGTCTCCCCGACTGGTCTGTTAATTGCATTGTGATGCTTGTGATTTGATTCTCAACTATAAGCGGATAATAGATAATATGACGTGGATTAATTTGCATGAGAGATCCTGGAGGAACTTCTGGTGAGAAACTGTAAATTGTTTGTCCCTTACTTCCTTTTGATGTGTGAGATCCAGATGCAATAGAACAATTGACAAGTATTGTGTTTACTTCTGTTATATTTACTGGCAGTTCACCGTCATATGTAATAGCCTGATCAAGTGCACTATAAACTTTACCAGTGAATCCTATCAGTTGTGAAATACTTTTTCCTCTTGGTTCAAAACCGATAGTCATATTTCTCAGTGTTATCCTAGCTCGTAACGTGTTATAATTCGCTGCCAACTCGAAATTATCAGCCACACCACCAGCTTTTGTTATTATTTCTTTTATAACCCTGTTTAGATCAGAAATGTTATAAGCTCCTTGTGGAATTTTTAATCTTCTTGTTATAGATATTGGAGATGCTGTAACCGGAGTAAATGAAATTTCATCATTGACATCAGTTTTCACGTTAGCCATGGCATTCCAACAAGTGCAGGAAATTAATCCAATCTCATATTGTTTAGCAGGATCTAGTTGTATTGGCGGATTGTAATTTACTGAAAAGTTTGTGCTATTTTCTGTCGTTTGACTCGAGTCGAACAATAGTGTTGTTGACATTTTTTATATTAAATCATTTTATAAAATTAAATCACCTAGATTAAGTCGCGGTGTAAAGTTTCATACTCGTCAGATGTTAATAAATTTTCTGATCTTAGATGATCAAGTATATCAACAATTTCATTATCAATTTCAGCACTAATATTGCCAGCTTCTTTTGATGATATTAATAGCATCAATCTACCTATCACTTCAACATTTGATGTAAATATTTTTACACCAGTTCCAGTCTTAACACTCATGCGAAGATTCTCATTTTCTTCAAACACGTCGTAAAATTTCTTATTTTTATGTTTTCCAGATTTAAATTCCTTCGCTATAGATTTAAAATTAATAGCAATAATGGCATCTCTATAAAGTTTAAAATTTCTTTCAAGATCTTCTGTATAAATTCCTTCTCTTTTAGCTTTATAAATTTCAGCAATAGCATCTCTTCCTTTTCTATTAATATCTTCTAATTTTTCAATAATATCATCATATTCTTCTTGTGACAATTTATTGATATTATTAATACCTTCAACGTCGTATTCTATTATAAAATAATTATAATCGGATTGTGTTATTTCATCTTCTGCTGTTTTTTGTTTTTCATTAATTTTCTTAGTTAATTCAATTTCCTTTAAAGCTTCTTCTTCATATGTTGATTCTTCTGATCCTTCATCCAATAATTTTGCTTCTGTACTTAAACTACTATTATGATGGCTAATATATCGTCTATCTTTTATTTTATTAATAGCTTTAATATAAAGACTAGCTATAATACCTTCTCGGTATAATTTAATGTTGTCATGGTAATTTCTATTTTCTAAAACTATTTCTCTGAGATTTCTTTCACCCTCTTCTTTAATTTTTGTTAATTCTTTAATTTTTTCGTCGGCTTTATAATCATCTTTCATAACAGCGTGTATTCTTACATTAAAAAAGTTATATTTCCTATCAAAATCTTTATATTCATAATCTCTTATTTTTCTATTGATATTTAATAAATCATATTCAAATCTTTTTTTTTCTTTCTCTTTTCCCTCTTCAAACTTTTCTTTAATCGGTCTAACTATTACTGCTTCCGATAATCTTTGTTTAAGTAAAAGTGGATTATTTAATAATAGTGTTAGTTCAGCTTGTCTAGCAGCAGGGTCAGCTATGTTTGCTACAATAGCTTCAACTAATTTTCTTTTTTCCTCATCAGATCTAGCAATAATTCTTCCAGCAGCTGCTTCTTGTTGTTCCTTAACAAGCCCGACTAAACCTTTTTCTTGAAGTTTTTTAACTTCTTCGTCTGACAGTGTCCTAGTTTCAAATTGTTTCCCAAGAAGTGCTTCAGTAACTGGTTTGAGAATCGTAGCTGTTGTTTCTGCAGCAGTTAATTGCCCACGTCGTGCTTGTTGTACTCTTTGCTTAAACGCTGCTTGAGATTGAGCAAGTTTTTTTCAGATCTTCTATATGTTTTCTATATTTTGCTCGTTTGTCCATAATTATTATATATAAATTTTATAAAATTGAAACGCCTTACTGTAAGTAAATGTTAATACAACAGCGAAACATTTTAGTTGGATCATGTGTAAGTTTATCAAATAAGAAGAAGTTATATTTATCTTTTGTAGCTTTATGATAAAGTTCGATAAATTTATCGTTTGTTACGTCACCGCATTGTTCGTTCGCAATATTTCTGACGTCAACATTGTCCAATCCCGGAAATAATATAAAACAGCCGGTATTTCGCCGAATAAATCTGTCAACATTATAAAAACCTTGAGCTAAATAAATAGAATTACACTTTTTATTTCGCGATAGTGAAAAATATGATCTTATTTTATTCATCTCCGTATTATTTAGCGGAATATCGTCAAAAACTACTATCTTATGTTCAGATGCATCAAGTTGATTAACTGGAATAAGATCTTCTGGCTGTCTGATTATAAAAAAATCTTCACCAGCCTCAAGATCATCACGAAGTTTGTCATTATATTCGCTTAGTAGCTCGTACTTATCTTGCTGTGGATTAATTGTATAAATATAAACTCGATCGTAGTTAAAATTATCGCCGAGAAGTAAGTTCATAAGCAGATTTGTTTTTCCAGATCCAGTTCGCCCAACAATAAGATAATGACAATCTGGAAGTTCATTGTTATGTTTATGTTTCACCAGCCGCTCGGTATCAAAGTTTAATATCGACGCCATCGTTGTTATATAATTTTATGTAAGACAATAAATAATGAGTTACTATACAAAATTTGGAACATTAACAGGAGATTTATTGACTGAAGGTTATCAAGGTGACTTATCTAAGTACGCAACTCTTGATCAGCTAAGAAATGAAATTGATAATTTATTAAATCTCACAAGTGTGGATCAAAATGAAGTTGTTATTTTCCAGGATAAACAAGGACGATTAAAGACGAGTAATGTACAACTGTCAAATGTACTTCTACGAATTCCCACCGCGGTTGTTAATAATATTGTTACTTTTACAAATCAAGGTAAGATACAAGATTCCGGTACGTCAGTCAGCGATTATGTCAAAAAAGCTGGTGATTCATTCACGGGTCACATTATTATGAACCAAAATAAAATTATAGACCTTGGAAACCCAGCCTCAGATACAGACGCCGCAACAAAAAAATATGTCGATGATCAAGAATCTAAGTACGTATTGGCCAACGGTGGCATAATGCGTGCATTTCTCAACATGAACAATAACGGCATTAATAATCTTAGAACACCGGAATATGATTTTGATGCTGCAACAAAAAAGTATGTTGATGATAAGGAAATTCCTATTTCAACTTCGTTAAAAACAATCGGTGATGAAATGACTACACTTAGTGCTACTTTTTCTAGACACGTAGAAACGTTCTTAAATTTTCGTAGAAACATAAACAAACCCTTTAAAGAATTTTTTGGGGAACAACCAACCGTTGAAATAAAACTAGCCGACATTAACACGAAACTCAACGACATTGTCAGTGGAATACCTAATATTGTTCAAAAAACTAATCTGATTAAAATTCCACACAGACAAATTAAAAATATCGTGTACACAGTAGCATCAGGATTAGCAACATGGTCACAGCAAAATAACACTATCAAACATACCGCAGAAGTTACTGGTGTGTATAGACTGTCTATCTTTAGCTCTGCAAAGTTTAAAATTTATACTACAACATTTCCATGGCGTCATTCAACCGATGCTTTCTCTGGAGTTGTATCTATAGTGTTAAATAAAGATGCTGAAGAAATATTTTTACTGGAAGCAGATGATCAAACAATAACCGCAACGTCTTACTGGTGGTGTTTGGAATTTGTAGCTGAAACACCACAATTAATTACTTAATCAAACCAAGAACCAGCATTGTTGTAAATTAATATTATATAATGAAAAAATATATATTTGATTTCAATCACATTTCAAAAGAAATTCCAAAACAAGATGTGGACGCTCTAATGCAATATTACAAATTTTATCATAAAAAACTTTGGTGCGTGAAAAAATGTTATAAATATTATAACAAAATACTTCGAGTAATATCATATTTACCGCTGTTATTGACCGGATCTGGTATAATTTCAAGTGGTGCATCATTAAACCCGTTTTTGTTAATAATATCGGGCATTGGTGTTTCTCTTACAACAGCGTGTAAAAAGATTGAACCTCGACTCGCAACTAAAAAAAATAGTTGCCAAACGGCTAGTATCACCTATAAAAAATTACTTGATCAGATACGATCTTATTTGCGTGGTATAAAATATGATATGGACGATTTAATACGCGAGTTCCATATTATTGACAGTATGTTAACGGATATTCTACTAATGAGGGTCAGCAAGTATGAAAAAGATTATCAAAACAAGTATGAAATATTATCTAAACTTAAAGAATAATATCACTTACCTGATTCACCCGGTATAATACATCCTCTCCCTTGAAAGTGCAGCACGCAATGACTATGAGAGAATTTGACCGCCTTATATATACTTGTTCTGAAAATTAATTATCTAAAAAATCTCATCACCGTTTTGAGACACTTTAACGTATTAATTTTCCGTGTGGGCGATTCTGGAATATTCTAATCACGTGATTGAGTTAAACACATCTCCGTATGACAAAGGCAGTTACCTAGCTCGGTTGTCATAGAGATATTGATTTTTTTATACTGCGCAACGGCTAGGCGTATTGATTAGACAACATCTGTTACAAAGTCTAGGTATGCATGTTATATATTAGTGTAAAGTTATAGAATTATATCTGAGCTCAAAACCTGGTTTCAGTTTTGTGTAAATCGTTTAGGGTGGGAGTTTTAGGGTCTCTCATAGAGGTAAATTATATTTGTTAGGAGGTTGGAAGGGTATAAAAAAAAGGTCTTTGAGCTCAAAACCTGGTATTAAATTACTACTAACATGTTTACTTCAAAGTGATTCTAATCTTGAAATACAATCATAAACAAATGTTAGCTATGTAATATATTGTATACAAATGACCCTTATATGCTATAATCATAAAAGAAAATTTTCACTCGGATAGAAAAATAAAGATTATACAATAAAGCTTTCGTTTACATATTAGTCAATCAAACTTATGACACTATAGTTATTAAAATTACACCGGAAAATGGCTTATGAATGTCATAAGTCTATACATAAGAAATTTTAGTAATTCTGAGTACATGAAAGTGCATTTTTTTTTTACCAGGGTATCTTTGCCCTGATTAGTCTAAAATCAGGGTTGTATTCCTGAAAAAACAAATTGCACCTCAACAACCTCTGTCATTTGACATTTCATTTTGTAAGGGATTGTGATTTCTTAATACAATCATCGGAGAAGGAGCTGAACTAATATACACTTCATAGTGTTGCAAAGCTAATATGACTTCCAAACATTCCTTCTCGACTGTGGAATAATTTCTGTAGTAGACAAATAAAATAAAGAAATAGCACACTGAATTATCCACATCATAGTGCCTTCTTGAATCAGTACTCCTCCACCCCTGCATTATTTTAATCAACAGACATTTTAAAGGATTGACATCTGGAGCTGAAAGAACTGGTGCATACCTGCATATAACCTTTAATTTATCACAAGACTAATGTCATTTGTCAGACCAATGACACGGGGTTTTCTTACTCAACACAATGGTCACTGGTTCAGGACCTTCTTCATATCTGACAATGTGTGATTATCTTTCGTTACCCTGACTGAGAGAATGAATAGTGAAAAGAGGACCTCTGTGATCAATACCTTTTGACTGATCGACACTAGGAGCAAATGTGATCTTATTAATAGACTGACCAATGCATGTGCCAGATAGAGGCATAACTTCTTCTTCAACATCATTCTCAAGAGCTCTTTAAGAGATATCTCTAACATCTGCATAAGCAGATATAAATCAGTCATTTCAGTCTCAACATGATGAACTTGCAGATCAAACCTAGGCGTGTAGTTATACTTGGATTAACAACAACCTTACAACCAGCTAGATCATTGCAAGTAATAAATAAATATCCTCACATGGTACAGAAGTCACTCTACCGAATCCCACGGTACCTGACTCTAAATCTGATGTCAAATTTACACAATTGAGAGAAACATTTGAATTATTATTTTGCCTATTTTTTCAACCTCTATCAATTAGAAATAAAGTGCCGTTACGTTTTAAAATAAGTGCACGTATGAAGATGTTATGATTTCGGATATTTCTTATCAGACGTTTGATTCCTAAACGTTGTGTCAGATTGAGATCGAGATATTTGTTTAACAAACAAAAAGTTACGAGGACTAAATACTGACAAATGTGGTATCAGGACGGACCTTCTTCCTGTCTGACAATGAAACTTTGTGAATTTAAGGAATAGTCGTCAGCTGTACGAGCATCAGCTTCCAAAGGCTCCACTTTTAACTCATTAGGATAAGTCAACTCTTCAACTACTATGTGCTGTTGTTCGGTTATCATAACTTTTCAGCCTTCTTGCCTAAGCATAATACAAAATGATCATTCTTTATCCCATGCGAGTTATGCATAACTTTGTCCACTTTCCGTTCTACAATCCCTTAACTCCTGTCGATATGCCCCTTGCACCATCTCATAACCGTTCAAGACATATTCCTTAACCACATCATAATCAGCAGTTGGTTATGCTGACAATATAATTTAGATATCACGAGCGTCTCCAATAAGTACACGTTGTAATAATGAAGTCCAATGCTTTTTAGCCATTGCAAATCTTTAGCAATTTTCTCGAGATGATGAAATTATTACAATTCTTCCTTTTATTTAAAATGTAGGCACTAAATTTATACTGCTGGTAAGATCAAAACCTGAATATGTCCGTAAAATAGATTTGTGTTTTCCGCTTGCCAGTTCTAATTCTTTTAATCTAAATTTCATTTCCCTTTCATATTTTTTCTTTCACTTTTCCACTGTATTTCCCTCACTTCTTTTCTATTTACATTTAAATTTGCATTTGCATGTATTTTTTTTCTTGTTGATTTTGGATTTCAGTCATTTATTTTATGAAGCTGTACTTTCTTAACTCTATTTAAACTGCAATCCTTTTATTTTTTATCCGAACCAAATATAACCGTACTGATCAAATGCAAGGAAGAGCAAAGTGTAAATCAAGTGCTCTCGATGTCAAAGCATCATAATGATCCACTTTTCTTCCAACCTAAAACAATTCTTTCCAAGAGTAAGACGTATCGAACCCAAATCACAAATCCAATCAAGTGTATTTACTTACAGCAATCAATGAGGTTTCTCAGCAATTTGTAAATTTTCTGGGAACGATTCTGTAGTATTGTGGAATAAAAGACAATTATTCCGCATCATTTATTCTATCCCAACGCAACAGTTATTGACTGCCAACTTTGAATTGGGTGCGGCTTTGATTATACTAGCTTCTTCAACTATTAAACTCGTTACTTCCAGTTATTTTATGTCAGCCTGTATTGCAAAATTTAAGTGTTATGCAGGATTTGAATACGTATCATACTTTGTAAAAACTGCAGGTCATAATTACAATGTTTATATATTTTGCTGAACATAATGAGATGCTGACAAATATGTGCCATTTACACACAGATTGTACGTCATCTGACAGTGCTTCCAGGTATAAGTAAAATCATATGCAAGACCAAACCCAGTCATCTACTGGTAACTTTCATCAGGCAATTGTTATTTATCAAAACCACGTTTCATGTCTTAAGCAAGCAAATAAAACTCGTTACAGGTAATTTAGGGGTAAACAGCATAACGTATTCCGAGTTTAACAAAACAAATTACCTGCTTTACTGTCTATTGAAATCATACTGACGAATCAATGGAAGAAAGGGGTGAGGAGGTTATTTAGATAATATATAAACAATTGTAGAGTTCTTTTGTGTTTGGTTAGGGAGGGAAAAACTTAAAATAATTTCCAGAACCTGTCGTATGACATCGTACTGAGCTCAAGCCCGATACAGGTGAATTTTAGTCAAACGTGTCAAAGGAGAATGTCTTAGTGAAGCACCTATCATTTGATTAATAATAGATTGTTCGTTGCATTGGATAATTAGCCAAAACCAATATAGGTTTAATGTCAGTCACGCATGGATCATGCAAAGTTAAAAATTTCAAAAGCTTCCGTTATCTGAAACGAGTGATAAATTATCTTGTCATATATCATATACTAAGATATACACTAACTTGTATATACTTTTCCAGTGTCTATTTGCTGTGATGCAACTTAGACAGCTATCAAAATAAACCACAGACTGCCCAGTCCATTTGAAATAATACAGTCGTACTTCAATCATATACAAATAAATAGTTTTGTTCCTTTCGATGACTTTATTTGGGTTCGTGAATAGCCAAAACAGCCGGCAGAATTTAATATTTCATGTTGTATTTGATGCGTGCAACATTCATATAGCAAAGGTTGTGAATAGGGCTTTTAACAAGTGCACACAACATGAAATGGTCTTCAAACTGTGTGTATAAAAGGAATTAATGCTTGAAAGATTTGTCAGAAGGGATTGAAATGTTCACTCGTGGTATAGACATAACAAATCTAGATTCGAATAATGCCTGATCATTGCTGTAAATTATGATCCTCTTGTGGAATATCCCATTAATCTTTCATGCAACAAGGCCTGTTCCCTTATATGTAAAGAACGAAAAAGAGACTAGGGTTCCGATGGGAAGTACCTATAATTTATGAAAACCTCCCAAATAAATTGTCTACGCACAAATAGTTGCCGCATGTCAATTTTGGTATAAGCTTGTATTCTTATTTGTTTTTATTGATGTCAATAACTGGTGTGAGTAGTACAGAATGTGTTATATGTCTGCACCTCTAGGAGTTTCGTGTGTCAGGATCTTTCTTAGTAAATGTAAAAGAAATATTTCCAAACCAACTTATTAAAATCCGGATTCGTAATATAACAAATAATTCTAGAACTAGTTTTTCTTTTTTTTATGAAATGCAGCCATTTAGAACGTACAAACTGTGTTACTTCATCTATTACTCTCCCTCTCATAAGCACTATAATTTAGTTTGTAAACGTTGTTCCTGCCCAGTAATACTTCTCATGTAATGTACTTAGATTTCATTGTCAGTAAAGGCACATGTGGTAATTATCCCGTTGGTTTAAAAATACGGAATTATAGTAGTTAAGACACAGACGTATATTAAAGTCTGGAAGTAAAGCAATTCCTAAAATGAAGCCTTATAAAGCTCAATATATTGCTCGTTCTGCGGATGGCGAGTGGTTTCCAATTAAATCCTGTTTGTTATGTAAAACTTAATTCAAAGTGACTATAAGCTTAGAGAGTTCCATTCGTCTATTTGTTTGGCAAAGGAGGTATGTTTAGATATCATATCGTGTCTGAATTCAGATTTGACAACAACACGAAAGATTGTATTTATTGGGATAGCTTAATAATTGTGTATCTAGGTTTTCCTGAATTGTTGTATTTGTGCATAAAGAGTAGGACAGACTTGACAATAGTTGAATTAAGGTCCATCCAAATCTGACAATCTCAAAACATGTTAGGTATTTTCATTGATAAAATTATTCACTGAGAGAGTTTGAATAATTACATTTCTCTCTTATTTAATAAATGGATTACGCTCAGTAAAACGCTTTATTGTTATTTTTTTTCAAATATAGTCTTCCCTTATATTATAATAGCAGCATCATACCAATCATTTCCTTAAATTTAAACAGGTTCAAACTGGTTCCTGTATGTACCATCAAGCTTCAAAAACTAGTTGCCTATAATCTGCAAAAACGTACATTTTCGCACAATCTTTGGAAACCTTTCTAAATCAAATTTGCTTCTTCTGAAAGTTTGCATGTTGTACTAGGCGGTTAATTGCTTCATTAAGAAATATCTGTCTGATTGATACATACCACTATCACTTCATCGCGGTATTCGTTTTATATCTAAACCAATTATGTTATTACAGACAAAACGTAATGCCACTAATACATTTACGGCTTTATTAGATCCAAGATATGGAGCACATTTCCTATTGAAAATAGAAATTCAAATACATACTGTAAATTGATGTCTTTTGGCACAATTACCTTCTGAAAACCTCCATCAGAAAATTCTTGCCCCTAATTACAGTTTCAGTTAACAAATATATTTTCCCTGTTTTAGTTTTTAGTTTTTAAGTTTCCTCTCCATCTAGTTTTTTTATATTAATTTCCTAATCAGCTTTTCTAGGTCTCATGTTACTGATTTTAATTTGGGTTACGAATAGAAGAAGACACACAAATGCACGTGATTCAACACCAGACACTTTCCTATACACACATGTGACGTAAGATGGGTATTTAACAGTGACCTAAAATTGCCGGAGCAAAATCATTCTGCTTCTTTGCAAAGGCATATAGAAAGATCTACGTACTTTATGGCACTATTTGACTGATATCCATGGTGATTAGTGTAACATTAATGCTTTCGTCGTTTTAGAGACTGACGCAAATCGATGGTCGTGACTGTTGTAAGTGGAGAAAGTGATGAGGACGCTCAATATGAAGTGGAAAACGTTACTTGTGTAACGAACAATAATTCTTCCACTGTTGGTACATTTATATTTGTTTCTTGTTCTTGCTTTGTTTTTTGTTTCTGGTGGGTTTTCTTATTTTTGTATTTTTTTATACAGTGAAGAATCACTTGAAGCTCAGACCGTTTGTATAAGATGGGTCCGGCATTTAGTGCCGTTTAATTACTTTTTGTGGAATTATTATCAGGCTTATTGATTATAAATAACTCAGTATACTAGCATTTAGTTTCATAAAAGAAGTAGAAAAGGCCCAGAACAACTGAATTCTAACCATGGAAGAATTTAGAAATGCCAGAAATCCCAGCATGTATTGCCTTCGCTATATTCCTCCAGTAAGCATGATAGATGTTTCTGCAATATTCCTTATTGCAACCACATGTCCACGTGTAAATCATCCATCATTTCTAAACTAAGCCCTTGTGTGATTTTCATTCTTACATCCAAGATTGTGTATATCATTGTCTTCCGTCAACTTTGTGTCGTTGGTGACATCCAGAGTGCCACTGATACTTGTCGATGGGTGTTTTTGTCATCTTTTCACTGCGTTACGTATATCCACCTCCGATATCGTGAAACATTCGCAAGATTATTGGTGCATCAATGTTTTAAATAATAAAAAAAAGATCACATCTCTCGCCGTTCTTCTTTTCTTATTAATCGTCTTGTCTGCTTTGGCTATCCAGTGCCGTGAAGGACGAATATAGACTGGAAAGGACTCAATATATATATAATAATGTTCTGGTCATTTGAAAAGTTATTCAGAGCTATTTGCTGACTTTCACAGCTATCTAATAACGAAACAGACAATAGAGACTGGAAAAGTAAATTAAAGTTGCTGTATAATTGCACTAAGATGCAAAGCAAGATACTATTTCGCTTGCTTCAATATAGAGGTTTAAACTTTTGAACTTTGGCAAATAGCGGATGACTCACACATGACTGAGATTGCAAAACAATGTGTTTCTTTGAAGTGAAAATTATATCAAAGACTGAACAACAAAAGCTCGACCCTTAGGGTAAAGTTCATTTTCATCCGATATGGATGCTATAAAAGGTGGCTAAATCGTTTCTTTAGCTCACAATATCAACAAATGGTTCCTTTTAACTAGATTGTGCGAACATTCAAAATATGTGTGACCTGAGAAAAGGTAAATCTATTATTTTGTATTGTAATAATGCATTATTTTCATCCTTTAATAATTAAAATAATTATTGGCCTGAAAGTCAACCATCTTTATGAATCATAATTTTGCATAATCAGGTTAGAGGGCTCCATATTAGTAATGTTACTAATTACGATCGCTTTAATTTGATGGAGAGAAGAACCGAACAAAATCGTAAGTTATTATTTTACTAATGTAATTATTAAGACAACAGTTAGTAGTGGACAGGCATAGGATGCGAAAATTCCCAAGGGGCAATAGAGAACAGGGAAAGATGGAGAGAATTGGTTGCAAAGTCATGTGTGATGCCCGAACGAACTCTTGGGTTAAGGGATTGATGATGATGATAATGATGGTATTGATAATGAATTATTATGACCTAATCCTCAATTGTATTTTCTACAGAAACGACACTGATAGAAGCATCACAGATCACATTTCTGTATCGCATTTTATAGCCAAGTGCTTTAATTTATTCTAATAATTTCGCTTGTCTGGCATCGATTTTTCAGCTGTGAACTAGAACGTCATTTTTTTATATTGTTTCTGTAAAGATAATATGTATGAACAGCTTCAATACATAATGCTTTTCATTACATGATTCGATTTACTATATATTGTTTTGATTTTTTAAGGTTTTTGCATCATAGAGTGGAAAGTAATGTTCATTCAATCTCTTTTGATACTGTTGGTGGGTAGCAAAGTGACCAATGCCTGCACATACGACATGCTCGGATGGCAAGAGGCTCTTGTGTCCAGAACGCGGTAAACCAGGTTGGTGAAACACGAAATAAACTTGTATGATTTCCGTTTGGAGACTAATACGAAAACAAGAAGTATGGGAGGAAGTTTAATGATGATGGTGGTGGTAGTTGCCGTGGTGAATCATTTAATGATACTACTGCTTGCACTGCTTCTAATGCTTCTAATACTACCACCACCACTATAGCAACTGCACATGTTGCTATTACTATTACATAGTCCCCGAAATATAACGATTATCAGCACAGCTACTACTAAATCTACGTCTAATAGTAGCACTATCAAAGAAAAGTCTTTATTCTCCTATATTAATTATTTACCACTACAATTCTTAATAAAATATTTCAATGTCCATACGCGCCATACAACAACCTCGCTTGGTAGGATTCTGTATTTCAAAACAGTCATTTTTACGCATACAACAATTGGATCGGGACAAGGATGTTAGTGTAGTCATTACTAGGAAATGAATGAAACAATAATAAATTCCTTCACCCATGATACTAATCATATTTAGAGCTATAGATAAAATGGACGGCGGGAAAAATATTGTACATTATTTATTGCATCTGTCTTGTGGTACATGATATACATTTGCTTCTGAAGTGATGATGACTAGTATCAATACACATTATACATATAAGTTACTATAAAATGAAGTTATCATGTGATTTAGAATGCATCTTAAAGATTTGTTGGAAATTATTATGATGAACATGTTCAAATAGTTCCTAATATCTAAAACGTACTCTGTGTCGACATAAACCAATGCGGACTTCTAGTTCGATCTATTTGACGTTTTAGAAAGGCGGACGTGGTCATTGGTGTTATGGTGTCGATGTCTTCACAGTAAAATGGATTAAGTCAGTAACTTGAGAAAAAGAAGTAACGTGTGTATAAGAGTGAAATGAGTTCATGTCATGATTTTGGAAGGAAACTGCGTCATTTTAGATGTAAACATTTTGTGGTCCCACACGGTATTCAAGCAAATTATCTGATTCGGACACATCGTTGCCAACTACAGTGGTTGTACCATTTTGCATTGCCTGCCAATGGGTTAATATTGGACGAGTTGTTTATAGCTGTTTGGCCCATTCTGAGTCTAGCTTGGATCATCGACCAAATATCAACCAGAAACAAGGTGTTTAGAGGGTGAAAATGGTCGAGTGATAATAAAGAAAATGTTTTCTCTGCACAAATATGCCTACATACCATGTTCGTCATCTGGCTTCTTTCCATGAATGGGTAAATCTCTATCACTCATTAATTGAAAGAAAGACCTCAAACCAGACTAAAACTACCCAACGAATGAAGAAATCTAAGCATGTTAGCAGCAAAAACACTACAAAAACATAGATCTGGTCATAGTCGATTTCATTCTCATCATCATAATTCACACACGTGCAAACTAACGTATTCGATACTAGTCAAGCTGATTTATGTGCTATATAAATGAAATGAGCATTGGAAATTTGCTCCCTATCGGCTTTGCACATTGACTGCAGAATATGTATTAAATTTATTATTCTCCGTTGTTCGGATTATAATCAGTCATTAAAAGCGACGAAATTCAATTTTTATAAGGCCATTAGATGCATCGAGTGAACATACTCTTGTATTTGTAAACAGGAAACCAATTCTCATCTTTCTAGGATAATCACATAGAAATATGTCTGCCTCATCTAACTAGTGATATTGCTTTAATTATAACTTAATCCTGGAGAACATTGTATTTTACGACGAGTAATGCCTTCGTTACGCTGATAAATTAGCATTATAATTACAAATAACTTTCTGCTGTTTGAAAATGCATGAAACTAAATGTCACTAACATTGATAAGATCATCGTTAATACATACGAATTTACCAAAGTGCAAACACATACACATATAAGCAGCACACACACACACACACACACACACAAACACACACACACAAAATATATATGTATATATATATATATATATATATATATATATATAGAGAGAGAGAGAGAGAGAGAGAGAGAGAGAGAGAGAGAGAGAGAGAGAGAGAGAGATTTTGATGGGAGAATTCAGAATGATTCAAGGGACATTTAGATAAACTTTCTCCGTTATGCTTCTGTACTGCAGTCGTCATGGCAACTATCCTTGGTCTGGAACGTCTAAACCATCAAGGAAACGTTGTTGATGAAGGAGGTTCTACTTCAAACGCGAGATACCAGATGAGTCTGGACAAGACAATCAAAGTGAGTAAATAAATCTACTTTTGTTATGCCTTTAAGTCCATTACGTCAATTGCACGTTTTTTATCACATGCAATATCAACATTATTATATGCTCATTTTTGTCTCCGTTAACATCACACTGTCAGACTCTTGCAGTGTTTTACGACACTGAACACACTGATATTGCATCAACGTGCATGAGGAGTGTGCCTAAAAATAGTATGTTTATTAGGAACTATTTTTTAAACAAACTATGTGCACTCATTCAGTAGTCACTTTTTGGTTTTGATTGATTAGATTTGTTTGTGAATTAACTAAACAAGTTGTTTCGTTAATTCTCGTTTAATGTCTAAGATAGATTACGTTTACGATGTGGAAGAGTTATCTGAGTCAGATACGAAACCTTCAAACACGCGCACGAATGAACTTGATATTCGCATTGTCAGAAACAAACGTGATAGATGCACTAATTGAGAAAGAAACTTTCTAATCATTGAAATAGTTATTAAGGAGAAATCTTCGTAACGTTTCGTACATAGAAATTTTCAGTGATCTCTGGTGTATAGAACAAAATATAGAAAAGCACACTGATGCCAAGGGCTGTCGCATACTTATCAGAGACGTATCATTTTATAATTCAAAGTACTAAAATTCCTAAAAACTGTAACTGAACGTTTTGGTAGAAATGTATGAGACACAGAGCCAATAAGCCAAGATGACGAGGATTCTTATTTCCTGCGGCTGAATGGACAGTCACACAGCAGCACCTTTGCAATATTTCAAGTTCACTTTTCTGATACAATGTTTCCGATTTAGGGTAGTGATAGACGCCATAGAGGTCAAAACATAGCTGGGGTCTCTACAAATAGCATGCGAGCAAAAGGTAGAAACATGTCATCCTTAGCTGGTAAAAAAATATCAAAAATATACTTTCACTTTTGCATCTTGAATTTCCACACACTGTACTTTCTTCATTAGTTCTGCGAATCCGAACTACATGAGATATGTCATGGGTTCTAAAACTTGATTATGCAACATTAAATTGTACTGCATTTCCAGCTGCAATAAGATTCTCTTTATTGCACTCAAAATGAAATGGAAGCGATATTCAATAGCATCTGTCTGATAATTTCAATTGAAAGAGTTCATATGTTTCCCACATTAAAATTCCAAACATTCAATGACAGAGCAGATACGTATATGCAGCTGAATCAAGAAACGTCCCTCCCTGTCTAAATCACATGTAATACGTGTGGAATTGACACAGCTCAATCCAGACCATAATTAGCGATATTGAGTAGAATCAATAAAACGAACCACAATCCACTTGCAGAAATATGCAGAAATATGAACTCGTCCTCTCGGGTGAATACTTCACTTCCAAAGGTCATGCAGTATTAATCCGAAAAAGCTCGTTCATATTTTCCCATACAAATGTAGTCACCTAATAATAATTTCCCTTGTTACAGAAGGCAATGGCTAATGAAATGACAATTCATCATTTAACGGCCATCTAATTATCTCCATGAGAAAGCAACCTAAGAATATTTAAAGTGAGGAAAGATGAAACTGCTACACAGTTGCTTGATAATAGTGTCCATTTAATATCTTGTGCCACACATTTACCATTTGCACCTATTTTCTGTATAAATCGAAGGGTTAAAGTGCACAGAATACACTGCATCTAATATAGTACGTTTTAACGATGGCTGTTTCAATTTGTGGCTCTTTCCTCGTCAACGGTACTTTTACATTATGCAAGATTCTGGTTGTTGTTTAGTTGTTGCTTAATAGATAAAATCATATTATTCTGCTGAGATCGGGACTTTTATGGTCTCTGTGAATGTTGTTATCGTTTTGAATTATTTTCATTGTGTCTTTCAAAATATGGTGATGTAGTTCTTAAGCAGCGTTTCTTATTTTCGAGCACACACACACACACACACACACACACACACACACACACACACACATATATATATATATATATATATATATATATATATATATATATATATATATATATATATAGATAGATAGATAGATAGATAGATAGATAGATAGATATTTCTTGTGCTCGACAAAATAAATGTCAAACTAAAAATGCACACAGTTAATGATACAAATTTCTCCAAAGAATGGTTGAACGACATATTGATGTTTTTGTTTTCTTATAAGATGACCACGGTTAATATTCAAGTATACCTACCAAAGATATATTTTCTATTTCCTCTTCTATAAAAATAAACTATTTAATATATGTAAGGTATGTAATGAAATGGTTATTGACTGCTTATGGACAGTATAGATCCATTGTTTGTGTAGTGTATGCTGTTTTTGGAAAATAAACTGTGAGTCTGTGAGAATTAGTTCGCAGACAATGATTTATAACTGCGTTGACAATCTATCACCTGCAGATTCTATGAGTTATATGTGTTGCTGCATGACTTAAAGGGCATGCATTTGGAACAGTAGCACGAACAACACATGTCACCATCCAATCTGAATGAACCAAATAGACACAGTGATAAATAACCCATCATGTCTTGCGTTTAGGTGTTATACTGTAATGAATGGTACTGAATCATCTATTTATTACTATTTCTTTTTTAAATCAAAACACTGACCACTCGTATTATCAATTGGCAGTTAACTACTGTTGAGTTGAATAATCCTACATGTCCTGTCTGAATAATAATAATCCTTCAGTGCCCACGAAAGGAAGAGTTATTAAATAAAAATGTGGCACTGGGATTGCAAATCGCAACCTTAATTTTGTAAAGCAAACAGGAAAGCGAACTTGACCCATTGTTTCCAATTGTGCTTTATTTCAGAGTGTATCTAATCCATTAGACCTGAAAAGTGGCATTTTCACAATGATGTTCCCACTGCATGACATTTTATGTGACCTTTCGTTGACCCTACGCAAGGAGTATCTTATTGTTGGTAAGCTATATAACTATAAAAGCTCAAAAGCTATCTCGTTATTCTTTATGAATCGATGAATATGCTCACCCTTCGAGTCTTTGAACTACTACGATGCGCAGGCACATACACATAAACATACACAAGAAAGTGAGAGAGAAAAGATGTATCAAAATGTCTCCGGGACTTTCTCATGTGGTTTTGCCATTGGTAATTCCAGGTGCTAATGTTTACTAATGTGAGCATTCTCCTTAACTTATGGTTAACTTTTGATAAACAAATCTACCATACTGTCAGGAGAGGCATAGACCACTGATGCCACATATTAATTTCACTCGTAGATGGAAAAAGGCTCTGTTAATAATGCATAGTGAAACCGTTTATTGAAAGATACGAAGAGGATGACAATAGTTTGCAATGTCATCTCCTGGAGTTATAAATGTCCACTATCTTAAGAGGAAAGGTTTGCGATTGTGTTCGAGTTGTTATGTATGAGATGTGTTCCTAATGCAGACATTGTGCTCAATTATTCGTCCTCAGTCAGAGAAACTATATATGTTGCATGTTCCCTTACTTTTTTCTGTCAAATGCAGTCGGTAATCTCGTAACATTCATAAACTAATGTTATGACTTGCATAAATGCCATCTCAATTCATTTGTAAAATGCAAATGTTACACATTAGGCAGACGAAAATATCTCAGTAAAATAGAACAACTTACGTTAGTAAAAAATAGCAGAATATTGGTGATAGTGAGAGAAGAATTTACCTACAATAATGCAGCCCAGAAGTACTGTTGTGTTTCTCAAGCGAAATGATACATGCATATCCAACGTTTATTGAATAATAATTTGAGCATATTTTGCTAATAGGTCACTTGTTGAAATTAAGAAATGAAATCAACGGTGGAGCTAACGATAAACTCTTTAACAAAACAGAAATACACGACTTAGATATTAGATATGGGACACCATAAGTAGTAAACATAAAGACATACAAATGGAATAAATGCAACAAAGAATAGCAACACGATAGATAGATAGATAGATAGATAGATAGATAGATAGATAGATAGATAGATAGATACCAGTGGTTATTGCATAATTTGATTATATTTCAGGGAATGTATACAGCGGGATGTGTTATAGCAACACGTGTCAAGTAATACTTCCCCAGGACAATCAATCACCTTTTGAGATGACAGGTGCAACACAGATCTGAGCAATGTATAGACCAGTTCTTTTCTCCCATAGCCCTGGTAACTACACAAGCAAGAAATAAATTAATGACTTCGCTCTCAATAGGATAAAGTTTTATATCCAAACAAGTCATTGTCAGTTACAGTGGATTTACCACGACCTTTGGATAAGCCTAACATCAAATTGACACAACGGTCTAAAAGATAAATAAGCAGCACTCTACTCTCTAAATCAAAACACTTTCCCTAGAAGAAGACTTCTTGGAAAAGGCAATATACTTGATAAGAAACGACCCTGAGAAGCAACTGTTTCCCTTAATACTTTAATAGGGATAGACTTGGAAGAATCACATCTAAGTTATAGAACGCTCTGCCATGAATATTTCAAAACAATCGGGTTAGATGTTTGTTCACCAAATAAACGAATTGCTTTCGACAATAAAGAGCCCTGACCACTATCAAATAAAAGAATTTTGAAAAGCTCTCTTTTTTATATTGCCTAACGTGCACTTTCATGAAACAATAAGTGCACGGATGATGATATTTCTGATCAGTCTTATCCGATGTTTGATTCCTTGAATTTGAATAGTTTTGTTTTGTACTTTGGAAGAAATCACATGAGACACAAATAATATTTACATTCTTTAGATACTAAATAATCTGCACTTTTTTGTACCGACAGTGAATTGTGGACTTAACGAGCGTTACACTTTATCGAAATAAAATCCTATGTTATCATGGGCATTACAATTTTCAGCAATTTTGTCAAAAGTAATTATTAACTTCGTTTTCCTGAAAATGGGGTATAACCTCATAATTCTGGTAACATCGAAACCTGACACTGTGGATAAGTGGGTGCGGGGATCGTGCTCCGCGTGCCAGTTCTAATTCTCCTGATTTATTCTGCATTTATTCTCTCTCTCTCTCTCTCTCTCTCTCTCTCTCTCTCTCTCTCTCTCTCTCATTGTATATCGTACATTTTTCCAACAATTTGAGGACTATTAATAGTGTATATTACACATTTAAAGTAGAATGTATTCTAAAGTGTTGACATGAAGAAGCTGATATATCATTAATGTTTCTATATCAAAATATGACTCGACAATGAGGTATAACTCAGCATACCCATAACAATATCAAAATTATGGTTACAAAAGTAGAGTACTTCTACATTTTCAATATTAAGAATATATATCCACATGCTAGTCATATTCAAATAAATAAAAGAAGAATATTAATAATGCTAGTTTTCAAAATGAATTAATGATGATACACAATTTAATCGAAATCCAGTCTGCTTTTCTGTCGCTTTCGCTCTCATGTGTCAACAGAATTTCATCGAAATCAGTTCTGCTTTCCTGTCGCTTTCTCTCTAATGTGTTATAAGGGACAAAACACCTGGAAATCTTTTGAGTCAGAAAGACGAATAGGACCCGGATGGAAAGTGTAATTTTGACATACACCAAGTAACCTTAGAGGAACCAGGTATATAATTATGTCTCTATACGTCTTTTGTAGACTGTTACACTA
>JAECUM010034767.1:0-13003 GCA_016617855.1 Megalonaias nervosa
ATATATATATATATATATATATATATATATCTGTGTGTGTGTGTGTGTGTGTGTGTGTGTGTGTGTATAATATGGTGTTATTTTGCAATAGTTGAAATCAATATAATTGTTCAGCTAATAAAAGGCGGAATTTTTCAAAATGCAGGCCACTGCATCAGACTTTTTTTGTTTTGTACCCAACTCTAGCCCTGGCTACCCCAAACATTGCCAAATCCATACGTATATAGAAGACGTTTAACAATGTTAGTCCAGCAGTCACAGTTTCATCCCCATCTTAACTGCAAATTGTAGCATTGGTTAGGATATCTGTCTTCCGGTATTTTAGAAATCTGAAGCCAGCGCTTCAAAATAAATTGATATATCATATTCTGGACGGTATTTTTCATAATTCATTATTCACGAATGCATATGTACAAGACTTAGATATACCAAGAATATATTTACAAAATAACAAATTAACCTTTTCAATATTGTTTGCCTCATGCAACCCCCAAAACATCAGCTCGATTATTAAGAATCGGAGCTCTCTTCGAGCTAAATAGACGAAGCAAACCAGTTAGAGGTATTTGCTAAGTACTGAATGAGCTTCAAAATGTGCACAGCCTTCAATACTTGCAAAGGTCAAGTTTTCTGGCACATACACCATGCGTTTTTTTAAAAAAAAGAAAATATGCTATATACGACAAATGAATTGATTTATATGCCAGTAAATAAAATGTACCGAATAACATCCGTTACAATGCATATAACATCACCAGACAGTGTTAAAGCAGATCTAAGTAACATGAGTTTTGTATTATAAACCGACCAGTAAAAGATAACCGCTTTAACAAATTTGAGGTTCAATCTTTGGAATGCATTTGATACCTTAAAAGGTCTTGTCTCAAAGGCAGTAAATAGTTTAGAAACTTATCAACAATTAAGAAAGAAACAATAAAGTCATTCGCAACTAATATGGGGTGAAATGCGTTGGAACATACAGCTAGTGACGTTGAAATTCATGGAAAACAACTCGGTGGAAAAGACGTTGAAAACATAATTGAAAAAAAAAAACACAATTGAAGCAAAATTATCTCAGAAATAAATGAAACGATAAAAAGATTATCAAATTTTAATAATAATTTAAAATGTACTGGAGATGGATCAAAGGAAATAATATCTAAACAATCAGAACAAAATTCTTCCGGATCTAATGTGCGGTTATAATATGATGGCTGGCAGCGGAATGAATAATTTGATATAAGGAAATAAGAAATGAAATATATATTTTCTTTCTTTACATGCTGGTGTTGCTGCTAGACTTCTACCTGATTTGTTTGGACAAATGTTTGGTGGAAGAAATTTAAAACTTTCCATGAATAAGATCGGTGCGCGGTTGTAAAGGTAAAGGTCTTCTTTATACCAGAGACAAAAAAGTAACATACACTCTTAATAATATCCAACTTGAAAAAAAAATTAAAATAAGACAAGAACTTAGAGACTGTTTTAGTAAGGATATCCTTCCTCAGAAAATTAAATCAAATGAAAGCGTTATTATTGATCTTGAAGATTTTTGTTATATGGAGATGTTGCTCATTGGGTTGCTGTTTACAATAACCCAAGTGCGGTGATATCGAATATTTTGATTCTTTTTGTATCTTTACCTGATATTGTCAAACAATGTATAACAGGTAGTGAAAATGAAATTATTTATAATTCATCACCAGTATAAAATGCTACTAGTTTAATGTGTGATTAGTGTTTAGTATATTATAACACACACACACACACACACACACACACACATATATATAGTTGTTAAATATAATAAGGGCATAAAGTATGTATCAAGTATTCAGTAAATATGCTTGAGCAGCATCACACAAATATAAACCTGGAATTATAATAACAAATGCTTTCAATTAAATTATTGGCTTGTACCTCTTGTGGATGGATTTAACATGCATACAAAAACGGACGGAAAATTACTATGCTGAGTGTCCAAGATATTTCATTACCACAGGTGTTACAATATCTCGCTTTCAACGACGATGTGTTCAGAAGGAATATCGACATTTTGTTGTTTGCAAATTTGTGATTCAGGGACAATATCCTGCCTGAGTTCTTGAAGCATCTTAGCCCGAAGGCTAAGGTATGGCTCGCCACTACATCCAGGTTGTTAGGGAAAGGTGCATTGTGACTTTGTGGCGCCATGAGAAGACTATTGCGATCCCAAAGCCTGGCAAAGGTCCCCATAATGCAGCGAGCTATCGGCCAATCTCCTTGCTTTCTGTCAGTTTCAAGGTAATGAATCGATCCGGACTTGAAGAACATCATAACTGTTGAGCAGGCAGGCTTCAGGCATGGCCGCAGCACTTGCGATCAAGTCCTTGCCATGATTACGTCTGTTGAAAATGGTTATCAGAGGAACCTTAAAACTGGAGTTGTTTTCCTTGATCTAACAGCAGTAAATGACACGGTCTGGCATGCAGGACTGTTGTTGAAAATTCCGGAGTATTGCCGCGCTGGATAGTTGAGACTATCGAACTATTCCTTCGCGACAGGCGCGTTAGAGTGCACATCCGAGAGAGCTGCAGCTCGTGGAAACGTCAGTCAAATGGACTTCCACAGGGGTCTGTTCTTTCGCCAAATCTGTTCTATGTTTATATCAAAGACTTGCCTGAAACACAGTCGCGCGAGTTCACGTATGCGGACGACATTGCTCTCGGGATCCAAAGCCAGTTCTTTACTGAGCTTGAGGAGTTATTGAACAAAGACCTGGAGGAAATGACAGACTTCTTCAAGAAATGGCGCCTACAGCCAAGCACAACAAAGACAGTCTCCAGCGTCTTCCACCTTAACAATGCAAAAGCAAACTGTGAGCTTTGCATCCCTCTCAGTGGGAAGCACATAAAACACGACCCGACACCAACATACCTTGGTGTGACTCTGGACAAATCACTGACTTTCTATAACCACCTGAAGAAAACAACAGCAAAACTGAGCACTCGAAATAACCTACTCCGCAAACTGGCTTGCTCAACCTGGGCGCTAGTGCTCAGACACTCAAGACAACAGTACTGACCCTCTGTTATTCAACAGCTGAGTATTGCGCTCCTGTCTGGGCTCGATCGTCCCATGCTAAGCTAATTGACGTCCAGCTCAACACAACAATGCGCATAATCTCTGGAAGACTTCGTTCTTCTCCTTTACTATGGCTGCCGGTATTCAGCAACATTCCTCCTCCAGATCTCCGTCGCCAGGAAGCAACCATAAAACTGCTGGCTAAGGTTTATGTCAGTGAGAAACTTCCAATGTACACGGACATCACCTCACATCCAGCAGTCCGCTTGGCTTGGGGACATCCAGTCTGGTTAGGTTGGATGTCGGAGGATATGACAGCTTTTTCGGCATGGAGTAATGTGTGGTCTTCAACAGATGTAAACCACTCCCTCGTAGCTGAGCCATCTGTGTGCCTTCCTGGATTCGACCTTCCACGACATCTGTGGACCAAGCTGAACCGTTTCCGGACAGGTCAGGGTCGTTGTGCATTCAACCTTGTCTGATGGGGCCAGGGAAACTGACTCTTCCTGTAGCTGTGTTGCTCTACAGACCATGTCACACATTGTGAACACTGTCCACTGACAAAGTTCCCCGGCGGACTGCAGGTTCTACACCTTGCTGATGGTGACGCTGTTAATGGCTAACCATGCACTACATACGATAAGTAAATAATAATTCAGGGACGATAAAACTTTTGAAATCACAATTAGTAACACAGAAAACTATTAATTGATGCTGATAGTGTTTTGAATATTAAAACAGAACGCTCTTCAGGCATTATATAAATAAGTGCGTTGTAACATCGTCGTTTGTAATCTGTGCATCGTTTTGGCATATAAAAAATAAATTAAGCATATTTTGATAAAAATATTTCTTAGCGTGATGTTAATCTCTGATTACACCAATGTTCAAAAATGTTTGATTCCAGTACAATTATTCCTTCCACCTTTTATGGTCATTAAACCACCATACTGAAATATGATACCTTATTAAATGTAACATGATTTTATCTCCCGAAACGTTTTTTATATTCTCCATCTTTACGGACATCTGCTAAGCCAATGAATGTATATTTCCAAATTGTATTTTAATTGTCTCTAAAGATCCTTTTTCGTTATTGAGAAACATGCGACTTCAAGAAAAGAGTATTAACTTGTGCAAGATATGGTGGCTTCTCTTCTTGCAGTATTTAGAAAAAGACAATCAAAGCATGCTACATATGATAACAGAAGAACATACCCCCAAGGCCTTCCGAGTAGGGGGGACGATAGGCCCAACCGGACGGATACAAACACGACGAAACAATTAGTCCAAACGACATTAAGAAGTGTTACGCCGGAAAAAAAGTGCCATTGCGGAAAAAATGTAAGAATACAAAAAGGGCGAGAATCCATCAGTTACGTAGTAGCCATCAGCGACGCACATATTTATCTGGTGAGACGGTCGAAGCATCCAGACAGGTTGCCAAACACAGTGCCTGGAGCCCTCTTCTCTCCTGCTTCATCAGTGACAGACAGTCCAGACGCGATTGTGGAAGATCACACTGAAGACGTGGAAAGTATGGAAGGTAGCCTCAGCATTTTATATTCAAAGGATCAGCATCTGTTCTGCAACAGATAAACTGACAAGAGTTGCCGACAAACCAGGGTGGAGTCAACAGATGTGTGATATTTTTTCCAGAATAGTGGACGGCCCATGAGGACCTAACAGAACAAGTCTTGAAAGAGAGACATAAGTGCTGTCTGAAGAAATCCAGCAACTAGCAATAAAAGAGAGAACGATGAAAATAGAATGGTCAAGGATGAAAGAAGCAGCAGTTGGCAGCAATTTGACGACGATCAGGACCAAACCATCGGAATATCTTTACAGGGTAGCATTGAGGGAGAAAAAAACTGCTAACCCACACAAGATTGTTTATGCAGTTGGGAAAGACAGATTTGGGCTTGAGAGACGGAAAAACAAAGAAGTGATTGCACCAATGCCAAACAGAGGCAGCGAGAGATTGAGAATATCCGGAGGGAGCTAATTCTAATTAGGAAACAATTCAGAAGAGCAAGTAAAACGGAAAAGAAGGGCCTGAAGCAGCTGAGAGACGGTCTTAGATCAACACTGAAGACATTGGGGTCAGCGAAAAGGATCAAGAGAACGAGGAAAGAGAAGAGCAAGAAACGAACTGTCTTTTTATCAATCAGTACAGACACAGTTCAACCGTACTAGGTGGAGAAAGGTCTGGAAAGTTGGACGGCGGTAAAGAAGAGGTAGAAGAGTTGTTGAAAGTTAACCACTCAGATCATCAAAAGAGAAGAGCCTATTGGTAATTAAAGTAGGACAGAACCAGTAGAGCCACCAAGCCAACTTCTAGACATGAAAGAACCGACATGAAACGAAGTCTACGATGTTGTGATAAAAGACCGATCCTGTTCAGCTCCAGGGTCCAGCGGAATACTATATAAGGCGTACAAGAAATGCCCGAAGCTTTTGAGACGTTTGTGGCAACTTCTCTGCAGAGTGTGGAGGAAGAGTAAAGTTCCAGGATATTGGCAACTGGCTGAAGGTTGATTGGCACCATAGAAGAAAGACTCCAGATCGATTGTACAATTCAGGACAATCTCACTTCTAAACGTCGAAGGGAAGATATTCTCTCTGCTGGCAAAACGAATGACAGCATACATAATAAATAACAGATATATAGACACTTTTGTCCAAAAGGATGGAATTCCAGAACTTTCTGGTTGTTACAAACATACCAGAAACCTGATATTGCGGCTGCATGAAGCTAGAATAAACAGGAAAGATCTGACAGTCGTGTGACTTGACCTAACCAATGCTTATGGTTCAATGCCCCATCAATTAATCGAGACAGCTCAACATCACTACCATGTTCCTAACCATGCCATCAAGTTGATCAGGATCTACTTCAATAATATATGATTGAGATATTCAACTAATGAGCTCACAACTACATAGCTAAAACTGAAAAAGGCATAGCAACTGGGTGTATTAGCTCAGTAATTTTGGTTGTGATGGGAATGAACCTCATCATCTAAGCTGCAGAAAGAGAGTCCATAGGTCCCAAAACGGAGTCAGGCATTTATCTCCCTTCCAGACAGAGGGTTAATGGATGAAATGATAATAAGCATCTCTTTATATGGCAGAACCAATGAACTATAGCTGCTATAGAGGAATACAAGGTAGTAAAAACAAAACTTTTCCTAACCCTTAGGGATTCGAGAGACGAGAAAACCACCGCTGTTGGCATTGGAGTACGAACTGGAAAGGAAATGGATAGAGCCAAGCAGCGGACCAGGCAGAGAATACACTAAGGCATAGAGACATTGTGTTATGTATATCTATATTTTTGTAACCCATGGTACATGATTTTAGTTACTTTTTGTAATTTTTATTTATGACTGTAAATTGTACCGAGTATTCTTAGTTAGATTTCTCCTATATAGGTTACTGCATTTAAATGGGAAAATATGAACGAGTTATTTATCGGATGGATAATTTACGACCATTCGAGAAAACAAGATCATATTTTCCTATACAAATGCAGTAACATTTTCATTAAATACTCATTTGTTTTATTCTACCTAAGGCTTAATTATATAAACAAAAATACACTACAAGAAACAAAGTAATTCAATTTATGCTGTATTCCAAACTAAATAACCAACCGTAGATTCATCAAAACACAACAATATTAATGCGCATATAGCATTGCCCAGCGAAATTTGAACTTAGTCGCTCACTCAACATCACTTTCAATAAGAATTGTCGTTTTGATCTACTTAGCATTGAAATTATGAGTCATTTTGCAACAACTTTTCCCGTTGGCCTGGAATGAATGGATTTTTTTTGGAGGGGGGTGTCGATTCTACTCAATTCCACCGATTATAGACTAGATTTATCTGTGTCAATTCCACATGTTTAGATTCCACATGTGTGTTTCTGTTCTGTCATTGAATGTTTAGAATCATAATGGGGGAAATGTATAAAGGATATTGCACAACACAGTCACGGATTATATTCACAGCACAGTTATTTTGTGTATCTAATGCCGAGTATGTCAATAACTCTTATCAAGGGACGAAACTCGTGATAGTATATGAAAACTAGGCACACTAAGAGATTTCGATAATTTGGCTATGTAGATCACTGCGTTGTACCAGTAGTTCTCACGCTTAAAATGTTCTAATTATGTTTCTATATTCCTAAGAAAGTTGCGATGTTTAATTAAGTACAGCTGCAACCGTGCACGGGTGGGTTAGTCTACCTAGAGTTGTCAGTATGACTTTTTAAAGTTTACTTGTCGTTTCTCTACCAGAGCATCTGGTATAAAACAACCAAAAAGGAGCTGAAATAAATAGCGTCATGCTTTTAGTAAGCAATTTATCTGTGTTGTGATGGTGTATACAAGGCACGAATAACCGTTCACAAAGTAATGACATTGATTCCAATGGGAAGGAGACAGGGAACCAATCTTGTAACTAATTTGTCACTCCACGTGCAAGTGTAAATGACTTCTTTTATTACTTTTGCGAAGTATACGACTTGAAATTCGGCTGTCGGAAGAGAAAGATATCAAAGGACCATTTTGTTCAGAGACGACCCTAGTCATATCGATCAACCTATTCGCAAAATCATTACAGAATCACCTTATAAATGTGGAAGCCAGAGATATATCTCCAAGAGTTATTAACTAATGCAGTATTCAGAGCATTCTCGTGGAACTGTGAAAGTAGGTTGTTTTTCTTTTACCTTCAATAATTTGTTTAACTCCGCGTAATAGAAAAATATTGAACTTGCGAAGACACCAAGAAAGAAGAAAAAATGCATACGTCTTCGGAACTGCAGTGTTCGTGCATGTAATTTAGATTAACTTGAACCTTCACACAAATTAAAGATTGCTTTTAATCATCGTTTGAATTAATGTTCTTTTTGATGTCAGCCATTTAGGTCTTTTATATCTTTGTAATTGAAGAGTGTCTTCCTTTGGTAATTTCATGTAATGTTTGTTATTCGGAAAGAATTCAATGAGTTTATCATACAATTAATTAAATAAAAAATACACGCTCCATTTTAAAAAAAAAATAATAATTAAACGGTCGCAAAATGAATAATATGAATACATCACTGAAGAATTAATAATTGCTAATGACAATCAAACAACTGAGGATTAAATATCCTTTTGTACTCTCTTCATGTTACAGCATGACTCGTTAACAACCGGTTCTCCGTCCATTTTTTTTTTGTAACTTATGACAGACACAAAACCATCTAATTCATATTGCTGTTGTAATTATTTAAAATGTCCTCATAATTATTAAAAATAACTTTCGGTTTTGATACATATGATATGATTCGCCAAAAAAATTTATAACCACGATATTAGAGAAACACCATAAACAGATATGATAAAATACGAATCGGGTTGAATCAGAGGTGGGGGTATTTACAGTAAACATCTGTGTCGAACAGAAGGTGATGCTGTTGATGTGACTGATTACAGAGTTCCATTAACTCTGTTCTGGAGGAAATATATTTTAATTTTGAAATTAGGTAACTTTTCTTTCTCGTATACACAGCTTCAAGTTTTTTAAATGTAACTACTTCACAATGTACTTTGCTTGCATTTTATTTAAAAGAGACAGCGATGAATTAACTGGGCTATATTGTTAAAGAATATCGCGTTAGCTGTGATTCCAATTTATAATCAGATATTTTCTCGTACAGATTGCCTCGGTAACAAGAACGAAGACTGCCATAAATCAGTTCTGAGTGTTAGCCATTTTCTTGAGTTTACAGTGTTACAAAATGAGTTCCTTAACTTTTGATTGTAGTAAGTTGTTTAAAGTTGGCAACTGGTTCTTTTATCGGGGTCAGAATAATGTAATCTTTCACTCGTAATTCGGAAAAATAAAAACCAAATACGTTTATAAGTTTACTATATTACTATATGGATTGAAAATAAAATTGGTGCATGGACAATTGTCATCTTCTGTTAAAGACGCAAAGCTACCTGTTTCTTCAATGAATTCGGCACAGTAAAGTATCCGAGAACTACAATATTTTCAAGAAATCCTTTTCATGTTGAAATACAACCTTTTCGTTCGTTTTATTTCGTACCAGCTTTGCTTAAATTTATTAATGTTCAAACATTAATTTCTCCATTTGAGAAGGTCTAGTGGTATGTTTATGGATGCGTGATATTGTTACGAATTAGAGGATTAAAGTTTCAGATGGTAAATTAACGGTATGCTTTGTTGTGGATGAAAGTACGCGTGTTAGAGGACAAAGACGGGTACAACGCTAACATACGAAAATATTATAACATTATTACTGGAAAAATGTTTCATGAACAGTTCTGCCTGAGAAGCACCATGCTTAAAGACTCGGTTGTCATGCCTGGAGCTGACAATAATGTTTTGTGGTGTTTGACGGCACTTTTCAGCAGATTATGGACTGTACATTACGGCCAGTATATTTCGTGGAGGAAGAACGTGTGTTGACCTTGCAAAGAACCTCTGAAGTTAGGAAAGGTAATGGCAGTCTTTCTCGCATACCCATATTGTTCGAGCCGAAACTCGAGCTCACGCTGACAGAGGTGAGATGTGTGGTGATCTGAAAAGGCGAGCGCCCTCGACCACTCGGCCACCCGACAATGGAGGATCAAATTAACCAGCTATTAAAAAGATACGTCGATGGTTAGTGAGTCTTGGACTTTAAGATGTCAACTATTAAAATTTAGACACTTGGACTTTACAATGTATGCTGTTTAATTTTATAAAGTGTATTGCAATGTTTATTCAGTAATGGTCCATTTAAAGAATTGCAATAGGGGTTTTAGCAACCGCTATTAATTAGGAATCAGTCAAAGAAAACCATCCTTCTTAATGTCCTCAATATCAACCTTCCACATTTTTCTGAAAGACACTTCTGGAAAAAAGGTTGAATATGAAACTCAATTAATTTGATCGATTATTGTAAAATTATCCCTAATATTTGACTGTGCCAGAAGCAAGGCATCTAGTTTAGTTTTGATACCGATATAGTTCTTGTATTTTGTTCTTTGAATAGCGGCTGTCTCGAGAGAATAATCAGGATTGAGATCTGTTACCTCGAGGGAATTAATCAGGATTGAAATCCATTACTTCGAGGTCTAATGAATTACTATGCACTTAACTACAGAAAAAGTATTAGTACACTTCATAATGGTTTTTATCAATAAAGCTACTTTCACCTGAAATCGCTAATTAGGAAAACGTGTACTGTCAAAGAAATCTACGATGAAATAAAAAAAAAATCAGCGTTGTCTTATGACTATTCGTTAACGAGGCTTAGTTCTATGATACGTTGCCAAGATAAAGGTCTTCAAATTGTTACGTGTAGGCTTGTACAAAAGTAACAAAAGAAAAGAGTGAAGCCAACAAGCTTTGTAAATTTTAACAAAATAATTTATTTCCCTAGAAAACAATGTAAAAATAGAAAATAGGACTTACGGTTTGTGAACATAATCCAAAAATTAATCCTAAGGTTGAAAAAATGTAAGTCCTATCACTAAACAGGTCTAATTGAATACAGGTTCGAATCTAGATGAAATTCCAATATGGAAGGCGATGAAGTCAGATGAGGTCGTTGTACAAATGGCAACAATTCCTCGTTGAATCACAATTTATAATGTTCCCGTTTAGAATTCCAGAATAAATTTCCACTGACTGTCTTTGTCCAAGTATTTTATAAAAAGAAGAAGCACTTGCGTAGTTTTCTAGAGAATAAATTATTGAATCCCAAAAAATAGATGAACTTCAAAACAAACTGGCTTTAACAATAAAACACGTTGAGCGCTGAGGTGCAAAAATTACGACTGATCAATCTACTAGCAAAATGGCTGTTTTAAGCCTAGATTTTAGATCACATGACTCACGTGACAGGGCGACGTGATCACTAATTTAAACAGCGCAATAAAAAAAAAATGCCATTTAGCACGTAGCTAGAAAGCCCAATCTAAGAATCAGATTCTCACGCTGGAAATGAATTTAAAAATAAAACTGTTTACAACAGAGCTAACACGTAGGCCGAAGATGACCTTGGTAATAGCCAATCGTTTTCACTCGATGTTTACAAAAACTATGAACCAAGGTGAGCCAAAAATAGTGCTTAAGTCATACCTTTGCGTCAAAACAAAAGACTGAATTTACGGGAAAAATATCAAATCCAGTAAAAATAATCATTACAATAAAATATAATGAAACAAAAATAAAATAAAAAGAATTTAAAACTAACACACGAGCAATTTAATTACATATTCGTAACAAAATTATGTGGAACCAGTATGGTTGATTACTTAGATTTGGTTTTTGGATACGTAGTTAAGATAAAGGTTTATGAGTGCGTATTTAGAATACATACTCAGATTCCTATTGCAAGTGTCTAAAATTTTCTTCATAAACAAAAGACGTATCAATTTGTTAGGCTAGTACAGACGAAATATCAATTAAATGAACTAACATAACAGTATGTGAGTAATTCCTTTTCCCAGTTACGTGATTAGTCTTAATTTATACACAGACCAATAATACCAATTTAGTCACTGCATGATATACTTTACATTCGATATTTCAAACCAGCTACATAGTCATCTGGAAATTTGATGCAATATTTCATATTTCGTTTTTTCTTTATTTTTTTTCTTTGTTTTAATTTTATTTTATTACATCATAGTTTACTATATTTTTAAGGTCTAGATGACAAACAATATGCTGCTCTCGTTAAAGTGGAATTTATTATAATTCCATTCGGTATGAAACGATACTGCACTTGTACACATGTTTTAAAGCATTTCTTCACTTTATATGGTATCTTTGCCCATAAGGCAAGGACTCTTTCCGTTGCCTCCTAAGGTTATCATTCAGTAGTTGGAAGTATGGCAAATACACATTGATGGACATGATTCATTTACAGAGTTTTTGACAACCACAAAGCTGGTTCGAAATGTTGAATGATAAGTATTTATTGTACATTTTCTGTCTTTGGTCTCTATAACAGAATAATTTCTTAGGTAATCTTGTAATTGTAGGAAGTGCATATTCATTGATCTGTATGATTGACCTACTTAATTATCAGAGTGAAACAGGATTGATCTACTTGATTACTTGACTGAAACGTGATTGACCTACTTCATTACTTAGAATGTCAGAACTAAATGGCATTTAGTAATAAACACAAGATATAATTCCAATGCATTTACTAGTTTTATGAAAATAAATTGAAATAGAAGTGGTCTTTATCCAGTTTCACCACTCTTTTATTGATATTTATTGAATGGTGCATTATCAATTTCATGCAAGGCATATCAAGTTTTCAAGTTTTAACGAAGCAAAAATTTAAGGTCTCTTGCAATAGGTATTGTCGTTAATCTGTTCTTAGATTTTGTACTTCTGTTAGTATTTATATCACACCAATGTCTTTTGTTGAGCAAAGGAATTGCATGTATTAACTTCCCTTTAAGCCAAGATTTATGAAGAGCATATTGTGTATATAGGTTAATACATACATACATACATACATACATACATACATACATACATACATACATACATACGTACATACACACACATACATACGTACGTACGTACGTACGTACATGCCTACCTACATAATTACATCCATGTGTGATTTGTGTGTGATTTAGATTTTTAACGTAGCTTGAAGCTTCGGTCATGTCGCTACTATGTCTGCAGTGTGGCAGTTTATAGTGCTGTCTATCACTGGGGCATTATGCCGCAGACATGTTGCATCATGTCTCACCCAGTCACATTATTCTGACACCAGGCCGACCAGTCCTAACATTAACCTCTTAAGGCAGTTATTAGTACCATTTTTTAAAAGTCGTTGGTATGACAAGGCCGGGGTTCTAGCATCCGAGGCGGACGCTCGAACCACTAGGCCACCGAGCGGT
>JAECUM010034768.1:0-12922 GCA_016617855.1 Megalonaias nervosa
CCACTTCCGATAGAGTCAGGACTCGGACATGTCTTCGCATTATGCACCAGCAGATCTGGTTCTTTGAAGTTTGCAGTTGGATCGTACTTAAAAGCTAGTATATACGGTAAGTCTAACTCTTTTGATCTATCCAGACCTACATAAAGAATTTGACTCACATGACCCCAAATGAGAATGACTTATGTACACTTTGGTAGAAATTCGATCCACCGTGTATCATGACCTATTATGCTGGAACAAAAGCTGAATAATGTTTATCGCGTTTTAAGAACCGTCTTTAATGATCTGAACCTATCCACAATAGATGCACGGTATACATCAAAGGTCCATTGTCTCTTCGAGGTACTTGAATGGGATATTAAATAATTTTAATAGAATACGAAGAAAATACGGAAAATGTTGCCAACACTGTCTTCATCTATTAAAGCGTACATGGTGCATCATACAGTGAACCTAAAGCCAATCTGATCAGTTAGCTAGTTAAAGTAATTTTTTTTAAAAATATTTTTTATTTTTATTTTTACATAAACCGTTATCGACACATAGGTCACTGGCACTGTCTGCTTTTTATTCAAAGGCTGCCAGCAATTTGCCAACATATGCCGGAGTCAGAACTACCCATGGTTCGATTTAGTTACAAATTTTGCAGTGTTTAATGTTATTTGAAGGATTCGTCTTTGTCGTGTGGGTCAAGCAGGCAAGGTAAGTATATGCGCATTTATGTCTGATTATTTAACCTATTTTTCTCGTCCTACAGTAAGGTAATTCAATATATTCACGCCATGCTATAAGCTTTAATCTTTATACCATAAAAGACATTTTTGCGTTTGCGGTTGGTCTGTGCGTGCGTACTTTATATGCATGTATTGTTATGCAGCAGAGTTTTACACCGCTTCATAATAATATTGAGCCAAATATAAGGTAAAGTTCGATAGCATATCAGGAGCACTTAAACGGGTAACATGGGAACGTGTCAGTAGAAAACAACATATTTATGTTAGAAAAATACGATTTCGATACAACGGTGTCAATATTTTTCGAGGATAACCAAGAAACTATACAAAGCGTGTCGCCCCTCTGTGCTGACCAGTGCAACGTTGTTTCCTCTACACAGATCATGATGAAAACCATTTGGGAATTACGAGCACTGGTGGTGTGATTACCAGGGCAGAGTGCCAGACTTATATCACAAACGTTGCGTGTTCGACTCCTACTCAGACCAGACCGGGTCAATTGTTGTGGTGTGTCGCTGGGTGAAACAGTAAAAGCTAATTGACTCTGAATGTTGTTGTGCTGTTGTGCCGTTAAACACCAACTAAGTAACCAACAATTTCATAAAAAAAAAAAATACCTATAAAAACAATCTTTGTTATGTCCAGGCATTATTGATTCAGTATCGATAAAAGAACGTTGATATGTTCTGCATCGCTGCAAATGTATCGTTTATTGATGTAGTTGTTTTAAAAATGTTTTTGAAAGGATAAATATCAGAAATGGCCAAAAATTATTTACACTATCATGACTTTTTTTGTGTTTTACGAAAGGCAGCAAGAAATTATAGATTTTATACAGCAAATATTTGCCGTAGGTACCCGCTTCTTGGATGCAATAAATGAGACTTTATGCAAGCTTGTTATGCAATAAATTATATGCAGCTCAGACTGGTATTTGTGAGCCCTGGTAAACCACTGGGCCGTGCGGTATCTATCAATCAACTGGCGCATAGCAGACATTCCAACGGACAGCTGACCAGCCTCGATTGCCAGCTAGGTATGAGTCGTTATCCAGTAGATGGCCAGACAAAAGCTTTCCAAACTGAGTAGGGAAAACATACAAAATACGCTTAACATATACAAATACAGTCCTTGATAATTTCGACTTTTTTTCATCCCATTTTCATTAAGTTTTCATAATATTCGCTGGAGAATATTGCTTCATTCATAGCGGTGTATTTGAAATTCAAACAAACAAACAAACGGCGGTTATAAACGCAATAAAGACAAATGAGACGGATATGAGTTCAAATGAAACAAACGGAACACAACTCAAAGGGTGTCTTGATCTTCAATACTACTCACATAATTAAGATGATCGGTTTAGAATTCTAGCATCGTTGTGTATTTTCTTTGCTGATTGCCCATATTGCAAATGTAAAATCAGGTAAACAGAAAAGAGCAATGCATAACACATGTGTCTCGGTCAGATTTAGCAACGGTAATATGGTATTGACTTTTCTTCGTCGTTGTATACATATTTGAAAAAAAAGCTGAATATAACAGCAATACCTAGCGATACTGTACATTTACTGGTCTGGTAATCAATACTAACAATAGGTTATATATCACTTTGATATACAGTATAACTTTAGTACAATAGATATAGTATAAATGGCGAGACTATGATTTTATCATTTTTTATCTATCTATTTATTTATCAACCAACTAACCCAACCACCATCTATCCGACTACCCACTAAACCACCCCTTGCGACCATCTATCTATCTATCTATCTATCTATCTATCTATCTATCTATCTATCTATCAGCCAACCAATTAACCCAACCACCATCTATCCGACTACCCACTAAACCACCCCTTTGCGACCATCTATCTATCTATCTATCTGTCTATCTGTCTGTCTGTCTGTCTATCTATCTATCTATCAGCCAACCAATTAACCCAACTACCATATATCCGACTACCCACTAAACCACCCCCTTGCGACCATCTATCTATCTATCTATCTATTTATCTATCAGCCAACCAACTAACCCAACCACCATCAATCCGACTACCCACTAAACCACCCCCTTGCTACCATCTGTCTATCTATCTATCTATCTATCTATCTATCTATCTATCTATCTGTCCATCCGTCCGTCCGCCCATCCATCCATTTATCTATCTATCCGACAAACCACTAAACCACCCCCTTGCCACCAGCTATCTGTGGAGTTACCTAAATCTAAAGCTAGCTAATTATAAATCTAAAATCTATGATTGTAATGCAGTTTTAACTCGTGACGACAAATTTCATTAGTCATCTTCTCCCCCTCCCCCATTAAAGAAGATAATCCGTATCCTGTAGGCCCATGATCATATGATGTTATGAAATGTATTTAAATATTTGTACATTTATAACCTATGGTAATACGCATTCTTTAATCCTTGCCTATATGGTGTCTCGAAGTTATCAACCATGGATTAGAGAAGCATTGATAGCGGGATATATCTGTCTACAGCAATGTGTTGGATACAATACAAAAATCTGCATATACCTAGTAAACAAGTCAAGCTGGCTTTGGTGATATAACCTGGTGTATTAAGGCCAAAGCAGGCGATTTAACAAAAGCAAAGTAGGGAATGTCGTTATCAGAGGCCTTTCGTGTCATTAACGTAATGTTTCGTTTTTCTTTTCACAAAGATAAACTCTCACGATAAAGATTTTTTTCTTTTGAATAATGTATCTTACTTGCGAAAATTCCCACTCTTATGTTGAATAAACCGTTTTGTTCACGAAATTTTTTTGTAGCTAACACTAACAAAATCTTCACGAAATAATAATTTGTTTTTCACGTCAATGATGTGTAACCTGGCTGAACATAAAAAAAAGAATTTTCGTGAAAAAACTTGTTCCAATCAGATATCTTTTTAAAATCACATATTTTCACGAAGATTGTTACCTTTTTGTGACAAGAATCGCATCTTTCACGAAAAGCAACTTTTTATCGTGAAAAAATTGCACCAACTTTTAAACGCCCTTATTCAGGAAAAAGTGACATTCTTCATAAAAAAAATGAACTTTTTATCACGTTAAAAAGCAACTTTTTCGCGAAGGAGTAAATTATTTTCGTCACAGGTGTGAATCGACATGTTAGGGCACATGATTCAGGAAGATAGTTACATACTTCATTGTCGTTACACATTTTTCATGGGAAATGTTAAATTTTTAAGGTAGATTTTGCTCATCCATGTTGACACTATGGCTATGTAATCAGACATGAGTAGCTGCAAATCTGTCTTTACCTGCCTAATCCAATCTGCCGATCTTAGCGGGCTTCACACTGGATCATATGTAATAAGTGTACATTAAGAGAGTTAGTGAACAAGTCAGAAATTGTTAATGGGAAGCAGCAAAGGAACAAGTTCTGCGCACAGAGAGAGAGAGAGAGAGAGAGAGAGAGAGAGAGAGAGAGAGAGAGGGAGGGAGAGAGAGAGATTTTCAGTTAATGGTCTATAACATCATAGGAGTTACTAGTCTATAATGAAAGAAATATGTTCAAACCAACATACTAAGTTTTTGAATCCGATTATTTAAGAAATAATCGAATAAATGCATACAAAATAGTTGCATTAGTATAAATATAGGCTATTTTTACTAAAATTGTTTAACTGTTTTATAATGTTGTGCTTTCTTTTGTTATTTTCAAAATTAAGTTACACGAAATGTTTTTATAACTTGTTTTTTTCACAATGCTTGCTAAAATGTATGCCTAATAATACAATGTAATGTAGTGCAAACGAAAATTAAAAAGATAGTTCTCTACTTCAAAGTGAGATGATAAAACACTTGTGAATAACTTTATTTTTTATAGCAGTGTTATTCATTTGGATCTTCACTTCAACATTCTAATATCAGAAAGGGACAAGTGGATAAAAATAGATTGATAACAAGGATGACTGAGAAATGACGGGGGTATGCAACTAAAAAGTCATATACTGATAGGAAGGATGAATGAGAGATGACGGGGTGGGGGTATACGATTAAATTGTCATAGATTTATAGCAGGGATGAATTAGAAAAGACTGGGGGATGTACAACTAAATAGTTATCGATCGATAGCAACAATGGCTGAGAGAAGAATGGGAGATAAACAATTAAATAGTCATAGACTGATATCATGGATGACTGAGAGAAGAATGGGAGATAACTAAAAAATTATTGATATCAAGTATTACTGAGAGAAAACTGGGGAATATACAACTAAACAGTCATAGACTGATGGCAACAATGACTGCGAGAAGACTGGGAGATATACAACTAAAAAGGCATTGATTGATAGCAAGGATGACAGAGAAGATATACAACTGGGAGATATACAACTAAATAGTCATAGCTTGATAGCAAGGATGACAGAGTGAAGACAGGGAGATATACAACTAAATAGTCATTGATTCATCAATCAAAAGGATGACTGAGAGATAACTGGGGGATATACAACTAAATAGTCATATATTGATGGTAACAATGCGAGAATAATGATAGACATACAACTAAATAGTCATAAACTGAAAGCATGGATGACTGAGAGAAGACTGGGAGATGTACAACTAAATAGTCATGACTGATAGCAGCAGTGACTAATAGAAGACTGGAATATATACACTTATATAGATGGATATATCATCAAACATTAATGTCATGAGATAATAGTTAGAATCAATAATCGGGGATAAATGAAGCAGACATACAGAAAGACGGCGAATGATTGATATTGATACGGACATATCTTAAAGTAATTAAGTTCTCTGGAAATGTTTCTAACAAATTTAAACGTACATCCTGCTTGATATAATGACGGTTAATTTCCTAACAGAGTTGACAACCCATAAAATAGTTAAGCACGCTGAAAAATAGTTCTGAAAATTTGAATTTATTTTAAAATATTGTTTCACATAGAAGATGCTAAAAATCTACACGCCTAATCTTGGTATCCTAGTCCTGCCATATACTTTATGCAGGCCATGTTGTAAAGAATGGCACGATCTTCATTGTCTGAAAAGTTCAGATGTCCACTAGAAAATTCACAAAGAATGTATAAGTTTAACGTCGGTATTGTTTACAATTGTGGCCTTTGTTAGTCGTATTTATCTCTTTTAATTAACACAGGATTGTTGTCAGTGTTAATCAACCTTTGAAAGAATTAATTTCTTTATACATAAATACATCACATCCTGTTTTAGTTTGCATACAGTTCTTTGTAAACTCTGAAGTATCTTAGAACACGAACTTGATAACCAGTCCAACATATTTTACTTAACTTTCCCTTCCATAGACAATTCATTTCAAAGCTTTGATAGATTTGTATTTCACACTGATCACTGTTCTGAGTTTAGATGTAGATTTTCACGGAGAACATCACGTATTAATCAGACAAACTATTACCGAAATTTCGAAGGCGTGGTTTGAGGTGAAAGTTTATACTCTTTATTGCACGTATTTATTACATTCACGGAATGTCGGAGAAAAGTATGATATAAAGAGACAACAATGCAATGGTGTTTTCGTATTTTAAGGAAGCTGCATACGGTAATAATCTTAGGTTCATCCATGCCTCTAACCACTCTTTTATGTTCTAACTCCTTTTAGCGAAATAAGTAAGAAAATTAATATAACTTTAATAAAACTGTAAAAACTGCATACGTTGAAAACAATAATATATAGACAGAATTTCATTTCGTGTTTTGTCTACAATTAATATCTGAGATATGTTGACCATATTTTTAAAAAAATCGGACAAAACAGAAACCTTCATCGGTACTATATTTAGATTCTAATCAGTTATGTTGTGGTTCACCTCACTTGACTCTCCTGCAACTTGTGTACCAGTCTGTCTGTAACGTACTAGTTCATATCCATTTCCAGCCTATCTTTCCTTATCCCAGTCGTACATGGTCAAATGGCCACACACGACCTAAATCCAACATCCGAATATATATATATATATATATATAGAAAGAATTACAAATATATACCAAACAGAACAGAAAGTGCTATCCCTGGGTTCTATAGAAGAATGCTTGATAATAGTAAGCAGAATTAATAATTTAATACAAATAATATTATCATATAGGTTAGAGAATTTTAATTCGTACTCTACGGAGATTCGAACCCAGGTCCGCGAGTAAACGGCACCCATCGCCTTGCCTGCACACACCAGCCCATATTCCGTCACGACTAAGCACACATCACCAAAAAATGACGGCACTGAATCGGTGTTTTATGAACTCGTGTGTAGCAGACACACTCGCATGACGACCTAGTAATTAATTCTCATATATCTACACAGTCGTTCCAGATTCCTATGAAAGAAATCAAGGTATATATAACACCGATTCAGTGCCATCATTTTTTGGTGATGCGTGTTTAGTCGTGACGGAATATGGGCTGGTGTGTGCAGGCAAGGCGATGGGTGCCGTTTACTCGCGGACCTGGGTTCGAATCTCCGTAGAGTAAGAATTAAAATTCTCTAACCTGTATGATAATATTATTTGTATCAAATTATATATATATATATATATATATATATATATATAAAGGTACAATCTACACTGGAACAAAAATAGTTATACATAAAACGTATTTCAAACTACACATAACATGTCACACAGAACACACCTAAAACTAAAACAGCGGTAATACTTGCAGATATATTTAAAAGAGTTATAAATACGTACGACTCGTTTCGTCATTTACGGAGGCCGCTATATGGTTTTGTTCCTAAGAATCTCCCAATTTAAACGCTACAATAGATCTGATTGGATCATTGGGGTGGTTGTTGTTTTTTTTTTTTCATCTGCATCCAAGCAGATAGCAGAGCAGTTGGTACCGTTTCAACTAGTTAAATATCCCAAGGGTTTTTGTGGAAAGAAGTGGATGGACCGTTGGCCAGCGAAGATAACCAATGTATATATTCATCGATTTCTGAACTGTGGATTTTAAAGTCTATGTTACAGACGATATTTTACATTTGGTATCGATCGGATTTGGGGATGGTGAATATGCAAAAGGGTATTGGACTCGGACAGCTTCTTTTATCTTACTTATGTATTGGTTAGATAACCTATCTTTTAATAACCATATATCATATCAGTCATAGTGGTTCCATTCGAAAGAGTTGCAACGTTTAATATCTATCTGTCTATCAATCTCAGTTCATTCACGCTGTCCAAAAAATCGGCGTGTTCATGTCATAATTGGCCATGATGTGAAGATAGCCGTGTTCACAACTAGGAGTCGATTAATTCCAATGACTTGTGAAAAAGGAATTGTTTTCTTTTTTGATGCCGTGATCTATCCACGTGTGTGAATTGCGCTGGCCTATACATGTGCAAATGTGTGTGTGACATTAGATATAAATATATGTCCCCGTCTAACACTGGTCCAAATTCACCTTCCATCCTTGGGCAATGCCACATTCAGTTGGTCCACTACTTCTGGCACTGAAACCATAACAAGGGTACAGGGGCGCTAGCATAATTATTTTCATGGGGGGTGGGGCAAACATGCAGTTGTCAGCTATTACGTTTTACGGATCAAGGCCAAAATACGTTTAAGAGGTGAAATCCGGGCGGTGATGGTGGTGGTGGTTGGGGGCAAGTGCTCCCCAGTTGCCTCAATGTGCGGGCGCCACTGCAAGGATAATGGAAAAACACCCACCTATTATAATTATTATTATTATTATTATTATTATTATTATTATTATTATTATTATTATTTATATTTTTTTTTAAAAATTTTCTTTAGATGAGTACCGTATCTGGCCCGTTGTCGAATCTAAGCGATTTCCTATCCAGCCAACAAGATATACAAACGACATGTAGCTCGATCATCCGGGAGCTTTTGCATCACCTGAAAATTCTTCACGTATCTGAGAATGAGGTTCAGCGAGAAGTCCGATCTGTGTGCTCTAGAATCACAGCCAAAGTGAAAGACCTCGAACAATCTGCAATAGGATTCGTTAGAGAAAAGGCTTCTGTCATTGAGGACACAATTGAAATCAAGATCAAGGAGTTGGAACAGGAAAGTAGACAGTAAGACAAAAGATTAGATTGCATCAAGTTACTTAATATTTACGATTAAAATATTAAAAAAGAAAGGTAATATTTTAAGAAATTATTGTTTTGGCGTACGTGAGAAATGGGTCTTCTCAGACTTGATCACACACACAGATCCTATCAAAATCCATACAATTATGTCAGCAGAACACGGAATTTTTGTCTTGGGAAAAGGTGGTTTGCTGCACGTGTACTAAATCACATACTGGTACTGCTTATGCGCGTGCAGACACCTCAGACAGAATCTTACTTATTTAATACGTAGATATGTGAAAATCAGTTATGTGATGTTACATACTTGAATTCATATTATCATCAGATTTGTGCAGATCTATAATACGTCATCCGCGCTTGAATGAGAGACGATATTTATGAATATATTTGTTCTAATTGTTTAACTTTATTTTGTTGAATAATTTCAGACTTCAAGATTTTGTTATCACTAACTCAAGGCAAGTAAAGGCTGATAATGGCTGCAAAGAAAAAGAAAACGAGGGCTTGAGGTCAGCTGTATTAAAGGCACAGAATTTTGTAGAAACTATTGGGAAAAGTTTGATGTGTTCAAAGCTAGTGTTTACACCGTCTGAAGAAATTCTGATATTTCTAACAAATAATTTTAAATTGGGAGAAGTTAGCCTTGATACCAAGTGCGAAAGTTCATTATTACAGTCAGTTCAAAGCGAACAAAGTAATCCAAGGCAAGAGAGAGCTACAGGTTCAATAAATAAAATCAATAGAGTTGGTGAAAGTTCAATGGAAAATAAATCAAATGAAGTTATTGATAAATTTATGACCGATGCAGATGAGACTGTTAAAACACCATCCTTACAAAATGATCATCTTCATTTACATGACAGAAACTTTGCAACAAAAGCAGCAAGTTTATCGGAAGATAAAAATAACACAATAGAGAATCAATGCATGGCTTCACTCCACTTGTCACAAGAACGAAAAGATCGCAGAATGTTGCCAGCGATTCCAAGGACAACGAGGTACACACACGAAAACCAATACGACATTAAAGGAATGCAAAGAAAGGCCAATATGAACAAGGATCAGAAAATAGAAATACCGGTCAAAATATCGATAAATGAGGAATTAGTACCACAGATGCAATTAGACGATGTGTCGCTGTCCCAAGCGAATAATATAGATAAATGTCACGACGCATCTGTCCTTATTAAAATTCACCGTATGGAGCACTGTAAGGAGGCAAAGGGATTAGTGATTTTGCAAGATGGAGGATTAGTTGTTGGAGACTTAATTGGACAGTGTATTCTTCTATACAGTAGAAATTACAGTTATTTGGCTACGCATAAGTTTGACCAGGCTCCCGACGCTATTTGCAAATCACGTAACAATAGTGTTCTCGTTGCTCTAAGTAAAAAATGTCTTGTATCTGAGATTGAAATTACGAAAGATGGCTTCCGGCACGTGCAGACTTTTAATACAGAATCGTCTATCGCATCTTTATGTTATTTAAAGGAGTACATTTTTGTTGGTACAGAAGATGGCGAAGTAGCGGTGTACCGATTGGATGGGTTGAAAAAGGAGTATTCAGTAGAGCTTGATATGATGGGTCCTGTATCCAGCATCGCCATGGAGGACGAACATGTCGCTTACATCATTAACGGTCGCGAGACTGTAGCATTAGATATGAAGAAAAGGGAGAAAATTTGGCGTTACTCCAATGAGTACTATGACCCGTGGAGCCTTGATATTCATCGTGGAATACTGTATGTTACAGATAACAGGGAGAGGAGGATAGTAACGTTTTCTAAACAGGGTGCAGTACTCGGTGATATAAATGTTCAATTGGAGGGAACACTGTGGTCAATTTGCGTGAATAGAGACAAACGGTCTCTTCTTGTGGAAGTGGGAGGCAACACACTTGCTGAAATATTCCAATAAAATGGCGTTGTCAGCTTCTAGGGTTTGACCGGCTAGTCAGAAGAGATGCAAATGTGTCATCAAGCAGTACTTTGATACCAGCATTTACATATTAAAAATCATAGTAATATCTTATTTTTACGTTCTATTTTGTATTTATCGGTCTAGGATGGGGTGGGAGTATCCTCATTTGAGCTTCAGTTCCGCTAATTAGGTACCCAGATTTTGTCCTCCCAGTTTCCTATTCACTGGCATCATACTAATCTTGTGCTCCATTTTGTTTTTCAAAATGTACAGGCCCATCAGCTTTGGTGCGTCTTAATCCGATTGTTTTTAAGGGTTTGGACAGTATTACGAAGAAATAAACAAAGCAATCAGTCTACGAACAAACAAAAATAACACTGCACTGAATGAGATGGGACAAAATATTTATGATGTCAATGGGTATTGACTGAAATTAAGAGTTTTGAAGAAGAGCCTAAAATGAGGATGTCAAGGTTCTAGGTCTTTCTATGCATTTTGTCTTTGCGACGAAGAAAGCTGTGTCACACTCAATGACAGAAACGAACAAATTCATCGACAGCAGTCAAATTTAGATCCTTCGGGGAAAGCAAAGCGATGAGATGATGAAGGTAACATATGATGTTTCTAGATAAACGGGGAATATAACTGGCGTATGTCAATGAACACTTAGATTTAAAAAATGTATTTTGAATGAAATGAACGATAGTATATCTGTTACGTAAAATACTAAGAGTTATGTTTTAGAATGTTTACTTCTTTCAAGAAATTTAAGATACAAGTCACGTTTACTTTATCAGAAATTTCCTTCATATGTTGAACATTGTAGTAATAATCTAGTGTAGGATGGAGATCGAAACAATCTATTATTAAATGCTTCACAGTGAATGGTTCATTGCAAGAAACATAATCGGGTGGGTCGTCGCCTTTAGTATGCAGAAGCGGGTTATATAAGTATGACCAGTTTTAATTCTTGCATTGACTACCTCGACCTTACGGATGGGTTTGTAGGAGGAAGCCCAGTCGCCTAGAGTTGGTTTGATGGCATGAAATTTACTATTTACTGCATCATTCTATGATGCCTGCCACTTACCACTTAAAGGCTTTTGGATACTAGGTTTAAAATCAGTGTGTGGTATGTTAAAATCAAATGGTTCCAATGACATGGCCATTTTAGCAGCTAGACCTGCTTTTTCATTACTTTTAATACCAACAAGGGTGGGTAACCAACAATATACTATATTGTGGGAGGTACACAGCTTAGAGTGTTTCAGGAGAATGTCAGCCAATAATGGATTTTCAAAATTCCTTTTGCAAAATGAGCGAAGTACTGATAGTGAATCGGAGAACATGATGGAGTATAAAATCGGTTTGCTTCGACATATTTCAGTGCGAATATTGGACTGTAAAAATTGAATTTATTGCACGATCTAACCAACGAAATCAACTTCTAATAATAATAATAATTGTATATTATGTCTTTGCCACTTCAAATTATTTATTATGGGATCGACCCCAACCCTAATAAATAAATAAATTATTTAATTAATTAATTAATTAATTAATTAATTAATTAATTAATTAATATTTTCTTTAAATTCGTTGTTGGTGCAGGAGTAATCAAGACAATGTAATCGAAGAGTGATATTTATTTCTTTCTGTGAAACGGAAACGGTATTTCGATGCCAATTCAGTATCAAAAGCAATACTTAGGTAAATAATCTTCATTACGTCCTTTTTGTTCAAACAATCAAGGTTCCATTTTAGAAACTTCACTCATGTGATTGGAAAGAGATCGATGTTAATCCTGATGGACAGAGGTCTGAGTGTAGTAAATGTAGTGTACACGTCTGATTGTAGTAATGGGATGGATAGAGGTCTGAGTGTAGTAAATGTAGTGTACACGTCTGATTGTAGTAATGGGATGGATAGACGTCCGAGTGTAGTAAATAGTAGAACAGCTGGGTCTGTGTGTAGTAAATAATAGAACAGTTGTACATAATGGACAGGCATCTCAGTGTATTAACCTGATGGACATACGTCTGAGTATAATAAATTGTAGTGCAAACGTCAGAGCGTAGTAACCTGATGGACAGACGTATGAGTGTAGTAAATAGTAGAACAGTTTTACCTGTGAGAGAGAGAGAGAGAGAGAGAGAGAGAGAGAGAGAGG
>JAECUM010034769.1:0-14812 GCA_016617855.1 Megalonaias nervosa
TATATATATATACAACAACAACAACAACAACAGAAAGTGCTGTCCCTGGTTTCTATAGAAGAATGCTTGATAATAGTAGACAGAATTAATGATGTATATTAATACAAATAATATTATCATACAGGTTAGAGAATTTTTAATTCGTACTCTATGGAGATTCGAACCCAGGTCTGCGGGTAAACTGCACTGATCTCATTGCCTGCACGCACCAGCCCATATTCCTTCAAGACTAAGCACGCATCACAAAAAGATGATACGACTGAATCGGTGTTATATGCACTCGTGCGTAGCAGACACACCCGCTTGACGACCTAGCAATTATATGCAATTTCTGAAGACCAATATTTTGAAATTCTGTCAGGTAGTTTATGGTTTTCATGTTATTTACATTGTGAAATGACTTTTCTGTGCGTCTTAAGTGCTGCAACTGGGAACGATATCAACCAGGTGCATGGTTCAATTGTTGGTTTTTTTTTTCCACTGATTCCTTGAACCTTTTTATTTATGGTTATTACCCGCAGAATTCAACACTCTGTGCCAATTATCAAACTCATCTGAAGATCAAAATGTTGTAGCCGTCGATACTGTCCTTAATTCTCTGTCTATGGCTCTGTTGTCACTATTGGCTGTGTTGCAACTATTGGCTCTGTTGTAACTATTGTCTCTGTTGTAACTTTTGGCTCTCTCGTTACTATTGGCTCTAGGTACAAATCATCAGTTGTATCAATGTAGTTAGTTTAGCACCAATTTAAGTCTCTAATGAAAGAGGTAAGGTTTTCTGAGAACCTCGAGGCATTTCAAAATATGCGTTGAATCTTGACATGAAGTACTGTGTCTTTCATATTTTGTCGGGATTTTAGAAATTCCAATACAAGATTTCAGCATGTAAGGTTAAATGGGTATGTCATAAAATTACGTTTGTAATATACATCATTAATTTGTAACAGGTACAACCATTTCGTAAAAAGAAAGTTAAGTTTTTGAAATATTTTGTCATGAATAATGAAAACACGATTTTAAGATCATTTAAATTTTAACAAGATTGCTGGGGAAATTCAGCACATTCGTTACTGATGGAAACTACCGACGTACCGGTAACAGTTAGAAAGTACTGTGGTACGTACCACCGGAAACAAATACCATGGTACAGAGCTAAACCAGCAATACCGCGCACCACAAGTGCCTATGTATGTATGTATGTATGTATGTATGTATGTATGTATGCATGTATGTATGTATGTATGTATGTATGTATGTATGTATGTATCCATGCATACATGCATGTAAGTATGTATGTGCGTGTGTGTGTATGCGTGTATGTGTGTTTGCATGTATGCATGTATGGATAGTTGGATGGATGGATTGATGGATGACTGGATGCCTGTATGCATGCAAAGCATGAATGTATTTATGTTTGTATATATATATATATATATATATATATATATATATATATATATATATATATATATATATATATAAACTGCACACAGGATAGAACGCTGCATCATGAGTTAATAAGGGAAATTAATAATCCAAGGGACATTACTACCCTTATCGAACAGACCTTTAGCATGGAATGTGTACTGACAAAAAAGAAATATATAGTTGTGTTGTAAATATTTTCGCATTGAAGAAAGTCTTGCTGTGGTTTCTATAGAAATGATAAGTAATAGTCAGGTGATCAATTCTCAAAGTGTACTGAAGGAATTTATGGAGGTCTCTAACAGCGGCATTAATCTTCCAAGAGGCTGGGATATCAAAAGTGTAGGGAATGACATGAGATCGCTGTATCGCTTGAATGCAACACAGAGATTTATCAAGGAGGCCCATATGATGCAATATGCATTTTCAGAATCAATTAGATAGCACATTGAACAAATTGGTGAACTTTGGAGTGACCCTGGAAATGGAACGAAATAGACCTAGACAGATTTTTGAGGAAAAGAAAATCTAGGAAGAATGTTCACATTATTGTGCATGAAAAAGGAAAGCCAGGAAAATAAAAATAACTTGTCAACTGCGTCTGAATGGAGTGACGTTATTAATGAAGTCAGTGATGAAGATAACCAAGAGCGGGCAAATTAAACAAATGCTTTTTCGTCGTATTATAAGAATGTCTTTCAAACTCACTGCTCGTCGGATTGTCTGCGAAAGGTATTATAAGGACTCAGAAGAACAGCAGCGCAGGAACCGACTGCAGTGTTACTGAGCAAACCGACTGAGGAAATATGCCAGCTCTCTTTGATGTTAGTAGATTCCAAGGCACCCAGTGTGGCCCAACTCGGGTCGGCAAAGTACTCTTCATGACTGGTTATTCGAACTCATTTGGGCTGATGAGGCACTGGAATTTATCTTATTCTCATTTGCAAATGATTTTGATGATGCGCATCACAATAACAAGCTATTTTATCTGAAAAACTTGGTTTAGTAATTCTAATTACCATGAAGTCTCGTGATAGGCTCTGATAGGCTCACTATCGGACTAGTCTTGAAATCAATGTACCAACTAATGTAGAGGAGAAAATAAAAATGCGGCGATGGGCAGATCTGAACTGTGTTTCCACCAGTTAGATAAAACGCTCCTGTGTATGCATATAAAGTCCTATGACATCGGGGCCTAATAAGAGCAAATCGGTCTGTCTTCAAAAATATGAACTCTGCAGCAGAACATGTCATTACCAATACTGTAAAACACACACATTGGTCTTCCGCCATGTTGTAGGAGTTCGGCTGTGCCTCAAGTGTAGCATCGGATTAAGGTCATATAGTCAACTTTGCTAACTCTGCAGATCTGCTGGTGGATACTATCAGGCGAAACACACTTGCGGTCTCACAAACACACGTGATTGCACAGGGAGACACAATTTAAAAAAAAAAACAATAAAAATAAACAAATTATATAATAACCAGGATTGAAGCGATTGCAGTTTCTGATCCCGATAAAGTGCAAAATAAAATAAGTCACTGACGTAATTTTTAAAATTATATACCCCTTCCCACTTATATAAGCATTCATACCTTACCTCACCTCAAACAGCTTTTACAACACCATTGGATATGCATACCAGTTCGTATGAAAAAGGTTGACTTATTTGAATTATTGGGACCTGTAATTGCATTGAGTTCACCACTATCACCACCACGGGTTTAAACTGCAACCACAACAACAACAATACTAGTAAAAGAAACGGTGCAGCAACTAAAACAATGTTCACGTAAGCATAATATCTGAATAACAACGGGTGCAAGAAAAGCTGACATCCTTGAGATATTACTCGAGTATAAACAAAACCATCGTTATCGTCTTTCATCTGGCGTCGCTACTAAAGCGGTTGAGAATGTTCATGCATAGCACAAAATTCACAAGTATCCGAATTCAAAATTTCAAACGCGTTGCGTCGAATTGGAAAATCAACTGGAAAGTATCCCGCCCACATGCAACGCAAGCAATGACGCTCGATAACCTGTGACAAATATGTCTCCTGGAATCGTAGAGGTGTTGCAAACCTTTGGTCGCACTGGCGTTAAAGCAGACATTGTCCTCAGCGCGCATATGGTTACGACCCGTAACTGTGACATGGATAGATTTAAAATTACTACACCATGCATTCGCAGTGGTGCCCGAGTAAGCCTGAACTGCAGTGATAAAAGCGTCATAAAAGGTGAAACTAACAGAGGAACTGAACATGTTTTCGAAATGCTGCAGAAATACACCAATGCATAATGGAAACAGACTCTCGAAAGATGCGCTAAACATGAAGCACATCTCTCACCGTATTAACTGTTTCGTTGATCAAGTTACATAGCAGCACCACCGTGGGTACCGCCAATGACAGTTATAAACGACACAAAATTGACAACGGATGCTTTGAATGAGCAAGTTTATATCTGGCCATTTATAACCAGGAACTTCCTCGAAAATGTCAGCATCAGCTGGGTGAACGTAACTTTGGTGGTATTGAATCTCCCGTGCAGGTTACCGAAGCCACTCTCAACAACTTTGAAGCTCTTAATCCAGGTACCGCTGTTAATGTGTTCGTTTATGACAGAGGTTTGTGTCCGCTTACATTATCGCCGCACAGACAGCGCAGACGTACTCATATTGATTTGTTATTGCTGAGTGGAATGAAAGAAACAGAATTGGTATCGCACTATGTATAGCTAAAGAATCATGTTTGGCTGCTTAACCGAAACAGCAATCATCGCGGTAAAAAAGATACCCATGCAGACACTGTATGTATGCATTTTTGATGAACGACTGCTCACCAGTCATGACTTGTGCTGTGGTCGTATTAGTGAAAAGCCGCAGCGTACAATAATGCAACTGCCTGGTGAAAATATTGTCAAATTCACAGCAGTGTAACGGAAGAAAAATCCCTTATAACATCTGAATGTCCAAACGTTTCAGTGACAGACCCTAATACATCAAACTCTGATAAATATAATATCAATAAGAATAGCGCACGTCGCTGAACAAATCCCATGACGGTTTCGTTATGTAACAGTTCGATGTGATGGTAACTACAGACCTACCGAACTTTTATCGTGCCCATAGTGCCAATGCTCAGAGCGCCTGTGCTCCAGACACAGTTGATGTGTTTCTCAGATCTAATGAAGTTACAGCAAGATTTATTCGACAGCAGCTCCACTATACATAAATCACGATTAGGACCAATGATAAAATACCTGATTTTTCGAGAGCCAGTGACTGGTGGATATGCGAAGAAACATTTACTTCCACGGAACAGCAAAGTCCTGGTTCCAAAGTTCGTGACCACTGACATATCACTTGCGCGTACAGCGGAGCCAGAAACAGCTCAGTTAATTTAGTAAAAAAAGAAAAAAAAAAATAGATAAAAAACCTGCGGTACTTTATACCTTGCTTGGTTACGATGGCTACTTAATAATGCAAGCAGTAGCCACGGTATCAAAATTACCAATAAGCCTGGTCCCCAACAACATGGAAAAATGCATTGCATTAGGCTGGGTCAACTGCAGGTTGTCGATTCATTACAGTGTATGAATTCATCGCTGAACAAGTTAATGAACAATTTAACTGATGAAAACTGTAATCACTCGTCAATATTGTCCAACCAACATAAACCTGCTGACCAGGAAAGGTGTGTATCTATAGGAGTAAGTGAGTAACTAAGACAAATTTGGTGAAACTCAGTTGACACCAACCGAAGCGTCCTATTCATCGTTCTCACCTGAAACTATTTCAGAAGAAGATAAAGAACATGCAGAGAAAGTTTGATCCGTATTCGGATGCGATAAACCTGGACGACTAGCACGATTTGTATCTGTGCACTGATGTGTCGTTGCTTGCTGATGTGTTTGAGAAATTTCGTGATAAACCATACACGTGTAACGGCTCGATCCCGCGCATTACTTTGCGTCACCGGGTATATGGATGGAATGCATTATTTTTTTAACTGAAATCATGCAGGAATTACTCACTGACGTTGATCAGCATATGTTTATAGAGCTATCACTTCGTGGCGGAATGTCAATGTCGATTCACAGATATGCTCAGGCCAACAAACCAAACGTGGACGGGTATGACCCCGTTGACCACAACAATTACATTATGTTCTAGTTCGCATAACCGTTATGGGTGGGCAAAGATGCAACCACTTCCGGATGGAGTATTTCAGTGGATTGATCCTGTACACAATGACCTATAAAACTCGTACACTATAATGGCATCAATCGTGACCACGGCAAAATATTTGAAATTGATCTGGAATAGCCAAAACATTTATACGGTGCACACAATGATTATCCGCTGACACAAGAAGCGCTGTCTGTGCCCGGTATGTGGAAGTCCCCTTATGAATGCACGATTGTCGATGAATTCGGGCGAGAATACACTGAATGAAGCAATCGTGTACTAAGTATCCGGTACATTATGTGTTACACGTGCTCAGTTTGCAGTTGCATTTGCGATTGGGTATGCATGTAACAAAGATGCATCGAGTGATTGATTTTGCACACAAGATTGGATGGCCCCGTATATGCAGATGAATACGGATCCAACAGTAATTTTGAAAAGTGCTTTTCAACCTCAAGAACAATGTCGTGTTTGGAGAAACCATGAAGAATTTTTGCAAACGGTTTCGAGTCGAACTTTTCTTTGATAATGAGCAAGAAAAACTTCAAATGTTCATTACGAAGCCGGCCTTTGAATCCAGGAGTATCTTTGATGGTTGATGTTTTGCCTTTCACAGTAGAAAAATCAAACTTAAGGTTGACAAAACCAATATATGTTGTATCGACTTTGTTAAATCTATTGCAACTGCTCATTGGCGAGTTTTACTGTGACAAAATCAAACCGTTTAACTAGGACTGTGTCAAGATGCCGTATGCTGACACTGAAATGTTGCTGATGCATATCACCAACGATGATGTGTACTCGGACATGGCAAAGCCAGGTTTGGACAACGAATTGGATATCACCGAGTACGAAAGATCATTGTTTGTTTAGTAACATCAATGATAAGATTGTTGGTAAGTTTCAAGACAAACGCTGAGGTAAACTATCGAATAGGATTGTGGGACTGCTACCCAAAATGTACTCGATTGATGTTCGAGGCTCCGACAAAAATATTAAAATGGCCAAAGGTTATTATGCAAAAATATCTCAAGCATGTAGTGTACCTGAAGTGTCCTCGGCACAGACGTGAGTTTGCACACACAACAAATATAGTCCGATCCAAGAAACATCGCATGGGTGTTTACAGATGCAGCAAAGTGATTTGGTCCCGTCTTGCTACTAAGAGATCGACACTTTACAATGGAATATACCACTTACGCTTTGGGTCATCGTGCTGTTCCGGCAGATAATGGATAACGTGTTAACATAAATCCCGTGGCAATTCTGCATCGGCTGAAATGGCTTGCAATTCTTTTCTCACAAATGTTTAGGTAGGAGGTTTTGGTTCAAGAGGTGATGTTCCAAATCAGCAACGGTTTCGTTGTCTCTCAGTATCAATCCGTTCTGAAATCATAAAAACATCCACAGACCATAATGGGTTAGTTGGGCAACATTGTTGACCGCATTCTACCTCTCCAGGTGAATGCATATGCCGAACAATCTTGTTTCCGAATAGTTCTAACGGTACTGGCTGTGAAATTATTTATAATTAACAGTAACAGTCTTTTGTCGAATCGCATTGTCTGGTTTTAATCCCTTCGTGCGTGTGAATTCATTAGTTAGTGCTGTTATGATTAATGGAGTCTGGTTAGCTGTTTCTGAGACGGCTCTGGCCTCATCAACAATTCCTGCACGTACTGATGATCAAATAACAGTTCTGCAAGAGTACGACTAAATTCTTCTACAGTAACTTGATCACGATGTACGCTAACATGTCTGACACGTATTCACACATGATGATTGGTCAGCATCGCAGCCACAGATCCGAGAAATTCTTTACCAGGATCAATTTGTAATACGTGTTGTCAAGTGAGTGGTCCGAGTGCATAAATAGGTTCGAGTGCATCTGCGACACTTGCAGAATCTTTTGATGTTAGCGGTTCCATTTATTTGTATCCTCTGGCCATATCCACAATAGTTAGCTAGTAGTTTTATGTGTGCAATATACCTTACTTAGTACGGACACTTTCTCGTAGAAGAAACAGCAAATCAGCTTGGTAAACCTCCTTGGGTATTTGGACATCACACCAATCACGTAAATTTATTCTTGGTACTAGCAGGTACATTTGCCACAGGATTTGTTTGTCCAACCATGATCAGGCAAACCCAAGAGTGACCTTGAATGCACTGGCTAGCTGTTCCAAGACGGCTGAACCACTCCAGAACCTATACAGACTCTAGTTTGGTTAATGTCCGGATTTTTGTATCCGTTGCTAATACAGGCATAAATGTGCTTTTAAAGAGTTGCTTTGCCTCCCAATGCAAGAGATACAAGATCGTTGAGAATCAATAATATTCCTACCCTCCATTTTTTTCAACATTGACGAGGCAACTGCCATTGATGATTTGGAAGCAAATAAAATGAATCTTGTCGTTTACGACAATGTGATGTCCGAGAACCAAGTTAATCCCGCAAAAATATTCTCACGAGGCCGACACCATAACGCCGATGTGATTTATCTGACTCAACGGTGCATTCATGTGCCTAAAATGATTCGCGACAACTATAACATTTTAATAATATTTCGTTGTATTGACGCGCATAGTCATGGAAACATTCATTAGTTTTGATGTGTCGCTGACTAAACATGTAATGAATTTCATGACATATTTGCACGGATCACCTCGGACACGTACAGTTTTCTCACCATTGATTTGACTGGAACTAGCTACGGTAAATATCGAGCTGGTTTGGATGAGGATGTATCTACTTCACAAACAAGAACTAATCATATAAAAGTATCCATCACTGATGTCATAGATGAGTATGGGAAAGGACCCCGTAAAGTCGCTATAGAACAGGACGAATTGATACAAAATGTAAGAGAAGGACGCAGAAAAGTCAAAGATGTGTTAGAGCCGCGAAAAACTGCATGGAAGACCTCAAAGTTGGGTCTGAGCAAATCTATGCACAACTGATTAAACCCACACAGTAAAATTTGAACGAGACGAGGATACTAAAAATGCTACAAAGGCCATAGTAGAACAAGTGGAATCGCTAACGTGAACCGAATAGAAACACTTAGTAATTTCCTAAGATAACCGAATGAATCATATATATCCAAGAAGGCAGAAAAGCAACTATAGGGACTATCACACGTTTGTCACAGGCGAATGTTTAAGTCAAATAAGAGCTTGATGAAATTGGATACGCCACTAATGTACTTGCAAAGGTACTAATGCACTTGATGAGGACGTGAGAAACGGCATTTGACAAAATACCAGATGTGGCACCTGAGTACAAGTCAGACATGCGAACACTGCCTTGTGGCGGTGTTCCCATGTCTGACTTGTACTCAGGTGCCACATAACCCATACAATCTTTACAATTCCTATATTCGTTGCACTTAACAGACATTCCGCTAAAAGTGGCAGCAAAGACACATGATACATACATGGATAGCGAATGGCCCAAAATGGTATTCATGGAGATTAATGAAAGGAAACAAGCTGCCAGTATTTGGTGCGATAATTTTGTAAATACATATAAATCATTTAGGAGTGGAGAGATTGAAAACGGTGAAGCGTTTTGGAGTGAGTTTGTTGAACTTTCATTACCTTCACCAACCAAAGCAACTCTCTCCTGAAGACCCCGACCCTGACATTAAATATATAACAGAGGAACAACGTAAATTTCAGGAAAAGTAATAAGGATGTAACAAATGGTTAGCACCACAACCCAGACCACAGTTTACCTCACCGGAAACATGCGAACAGTACCAAAAGAAGCCAATAGAACAGTGGCAAGACACTAAATGTCCTGGCAAGCCGGTACCAAAATGGGAAATGGTCTAATCAAAGCAGATAACAAACTGGTCACCAACAACGTCAGCAGTATGTAGCACCTGCACCTACATGCACACCTGCACCGGTAGAAATATCTGAATGGGTTAAGGAACAAGTAAGAATGTGGCACTGGCAAGAAAACGAAATGCATGAGTGGATGGAGAGCTGACTAAAATAAGGAGATGGCTTTGCTGAACTGTGTGACCCAAACGACCTTGCTGATTGATGGACAATACTCTTTGGATCGATTTGTATTGGCAACAACACACCCGATGTAGTCAATGAAGCTGCATCGATTTCTCGGCAGTTGTACACCAATCGCGTCAAGGAAAGAGGCACATATTGCGGTTTAATGAATAAACTTATTGAAGGTATTCAAGATGTATACCACGAACGCAGTTTCATCACCGCTGATGCGTTCTGAGGCGGTTGAAACACTTCGTGTTGAGACGCTCTGCGTCTCGGGTGAAATCTATGCTGGGATACAACATGTGGTTGTTAACATATTCCAGAGTGTTATTAGATCATCTCAATCTTCTCCATAAAACCACACTTCTGTTTGAAGTGTTTGTACCTGACTACTGGTGAGTCATGCACACATGCGATCACACTAACATCACTGCAATTGTATTACAGTCGGCCTAATATTCGATCCTAACAGTTTTCCCGCCTGCCCGTGAACAGCACATTTTTGTTTTCATCAGACACTGGTGCCACCTGGAATACTACTGAACTCACTGACGGCACATACGACATAGAATAAAACAATGAAGAAATTTGAAGCAGAATCAATTTGGTGACCAGCCAAGTCTAACATTTTCGTAAGTGCCAGTGAGTCCACTCTTACTTATGTTATTGCTATGGAATATCAAACGTATACGATTGATATTGAGGGTCATCAATAAGATCAGTTTTAGGCTGGTCGGACAATATTCCAGATGATAAACGAGTTTTACGTATGGGATAGCTTATCTCGCCTGATATTGTCAGCATTACTTCAACGACCCACGTCAATATAACTTGTGACGCTGTCAGTGGTAGTTACGAAAGCAGGTCTGAAACGACAAACGTAGTTGTTCAGGGTTATATTCTGTTTAGGTTTTCGACAAATGTGGAATAAGATGATTTATTATCGGTCAGGCTCACTGTGCCTGTGTATCTTCCATCACATAATAATCGGCTGACAGATATTCATTGTACACTGGTGGATCAAGACGGGCACGTTGTTGATCTATGAGGTGAAATATTGACGATACACATGTACATTAAACCTGGCATTTAATAATAACAATGACAGTCGTATGTGGATATTTAAAACCCGTTCGAACAGTTAACGCAACAAAACCCGTTTACGTGACCTATTACGGAACTGGTTTTGGCGACACTGTTCGTGGATTATCTGCAGAGGCGCCAAATGTATTTTCGGCATTCTCATCTCTCACTGCACCTGTCGCAAAGCAAGCTGCAATGCGTCTGGTCAAAAACATTGAAAGTGCTGCGGCGGATCGATGTAAACAACTGGTATTACAGACTGCTTCGTGGCTTCGAGATCGATTACAAAGATTATAGATACAAGCACCATTATTGGTGGTTCCAGTTACGTTACCATCAACAGAGATAATGCAGAATGCAGTTGGTAAAGTTATTAATGAATCAGCTTAACAGCGATTGTCAGAGTCAGTGATTGAAATATGGCAAATGGTTGGGGGACTTAAACAGCAATCTGTTGCTTAGTGATATTAAAGAAAATCAACAATGTATAGTGTCACCATGGCCCAGTTCAATGATCCAGTATTTGACATGGGTGCAGGAGAGATTTTCAGGTGTACTCATCTCCGATCAGGGATCCAAATCAGTGAAAATGGAATTGCAAGTGCAGAATACATACAAGTTCTTTCTTTCATCTTAACAGCTGATGGAAAACGGGTACAGAACGATGGTACCATTTATACTACCAATACCACAGTTGGATTTATTAACAATGGCATCTATGCGTTGCTTACCGGTGCACATTATTCCATCGATATAAAGGAAATCGATGTAAAGAAAATCGAATTAATTCTATTCAACGTAACGTTCCCACAACAATTATTGGACAATCCAGATATTGCGATGATTACAAGAGAACAGCTGGCCCAGCAATGATGTTTATCATTCCTGACTCTCGACGTTATGCAATTAGGCGACTTAAAACACACACTAACGCTGCTAACGATGCAGATATACAAGGTATAGTCATAAGTGTTAACGGCACATTCAGTGGTGTGTTTGCTTAGCACGAAAAAGGACAACTTCTTGGAGCCTAATTACTATTTTCATGTGCAATTCTTCTCAGTCACATATTTGGGTTTTGTAGAGATGCTCTCAAAGTTATTTTTGAAGCAAAATATACAGTCACATTACGCCGTAAGAACAACTCCAATGATGTAATTTGGTGTGGTGCAGCTACTGCTCATGGCAGCGTTGAATCAGAAACATTAACTTTGTGGACGAATGTGTTTTCCCTTCATTTAATTCAGAATCGCGTTTATTATCGTTTATGCAAGCTGGAAACACTTAATCGTGGTTATTTCTCTCACATATCCCCAACTGCTACTGTGGGACGCTTTACACGGCAAATACGTATTCAACATGGCCTTACTGCAGCAAAACGTGTGTATGTGGCGTTGCAACTTACATGTCGAGGCAGTGATCAAACACAGAGTAAAATTATATTTCACCACTTAGAAGAGACTGAGGTTTCTTTGCTGTAAAAAGAAATTCAGCTTAACTTTGAAACCAATGATACAGCACGCGCATATCACAATTTGTGTGGTCTATGGACCTGCATCTAAACGTTGACAAAGCTTGAGGATGCCAACAGGACTTACCAGATTTATTACTTTTCACTGAAACACTTGGGATTGATCAGGCAACCATTCGTGGACATGTATTTTCATGCACGGGTAGGTGCGGCTGGTGCTAATTACAGATACTGTGCCGTGATACTTTCTGAGAAGAAGCTGTTGTTGGAGGGTACTGGAGACCGAATGAGGGTCATCGATGCACCTGTGGAAAATTCGTAGGGTTCATAATTAAGCCTATTATGTATTAAGATAATAAGAATGTGTTATTCGAGGCTAAGGTCGGTCTTACTGAAGATCAAATTGCGAAAATCAAGCGCAATGAAAACCATTTGTGAAGTCACGCTGAAGCTTTCTCTAGTAACAAATATGTCTGGAAATATCCTTATGTGATTGACCCAGGGACAGCTAGCTCAGTTTAATGCAGCTAAACACATTCATACCTCAGTGATATTAATCTTATCCAAGTCAGAAGTGACACAAATGTAAAACACAGTGGAATATTTCCATTCCTTGCAGCGATTTCAGCATTGTTGGCAGCAGAAGCTCCAACGGTTGCAAAAGCTACAGTGTTAGAGGCTGTCGACACTCCATCAGGAATGGCATTAAAAACAGCTGTAGGCCGTATATAAAAGGAAATTGACTTCGAATACCAGGCACCTTTCGTCTAAAACCATCGGGCAAAGGTCTTCGAATACCCGGGCTCTGAAAATCGCGTTGTTTACCACTCTTACTTTACTGGCGATGGCAAAATGAATGAAACATATTCGTCTTTGTTTATGCGACATGAACTGGCATCGATGGTGCCACTCACACGTGAAACTGGCATCGTCAATCTGGACAACAGGACCGGGCACTCACATATTTGCCTGCACAACACCGTTTGTATTTTGACTCGTATGGACTAGCGTCGTCCGTTTAAGTTGTTAATTATTTAACCAAACAAGGCAAACACCAACCGTTATTTTATTAGACTGTGCCAGTACAAACGCGGTTGAATGGGTGCATATGCGGTCATGTTGATGTTGAAGCGTTTCGCGCACTTTAATGTTCATCAACCACGCAAACACTTATTGATTTCACATTAAAGTATGTTTAGTATTATACATGTGTATTAACAATTTCGGAAGTTACTGAGCTCGATGCTACGGGGCTGATGTAAATCTAAGCCTATTTGCCACCAAAGCTGATTTATCTGAGTTTACTAGCTGTGTTGTTGGCGTTGAGCCAGGTGAGCTTGTTATGTCTGAAGATAAAACTGGCAAACTTAAAACGTCTAATGTGGACATTCAAGATATTGTTGTAAAGTTAAACTTTCCAACTTTGTTGTAAAGAACGTGATTGAGTCGACTGGCAACGGAGGAATCAGAGACAGCGGTGTGTCGGTTGTATGAATCAAGAACTGTGTCGAAATAACCAATGTTCCAACAAGACAATACGTGTAAGAAAGAACCGGTCACGTGCCGCACCACCATTTTTAGTAACTTGATTAACCTTAATTGTTGGGACATTAACCAAAGAAGGAGAGGAAAAACGGATGCTTCAATCTCAGCAAGTGGTGTACTTATTTTAGAATTTAAAGTCTTTGAGAAACCTAACAATTACATCTTAAATGTTCGCGGGTCAGGGTGATCCTTGTATATCAGTTTTATGGTCAATACTTGATAATAACATTGATGAAGCAGACATTATTAGAACATTTTTAATATGGGTTATATATTGGTATATTTGCTCTTATTGTGTATGTGTGTGTGTTTAGTTTCTAACATTTAAGAATAAAAGTCAATGCAGGCAGGAATTTTAATCATTTCATCCATCAAGATGTACTAAACATATGCGCATTGAAACCATTATATTTGTACCTGCGTATCTATATCTTTTGAAAGCGCTTTAATTGCTCCTCCCTTGCAAATGCTGCAACCCATATGCTTCTCTGTGCACTGTATGTAGATGAAACGTTCAAGGATTAATATGGTATTTGCAATAAGATATTTCATATTAAGTTTTATAAATTGTGTACATATAAATTCATTCAAAACAATCATTTACAATAATTAATATTTTCTGGTAATGTAAATATGAAATTGTAAACTTTTTATTACAGCAAACACTTAAGAACTCAGGAGACAGATAATTTGTTTGAGAAAATAAATACAGCATAACTTGGTAACTTTAACTGACACAATCTAATAATGTTGGGTTAAATTATATTACGTTCATTATCAGCTTTGTAAACATTTGCCAAGTGAATGTTTGCTTCCCATTAAGTAATGATGCCAAGTTTTAGGGTATCTTATGATTGGCTGTGAAGTTTTAATGTATGTGCAAATCTTAAATACAGTTCATCATCGTCATCATCATCATCAATTCTTTAACCCAAGAGGTCGTTGGGGCACCACAGTTGACTTTATAACCAATTCTCTCCATCTTTTCCATTTCTCTATTGCCTTTTGAGAATCTCCAAATCCCATGCCTGTCTACTTCTTAATGTTGTCTTCCCACCTCTTTTTCTGTCTGCCTCTTC
>JAECUM010034770.1:0-37394 GCA_016617855.1 Megalonaias nervosa
ATATATATATTTGCAGGAACTACAAGTGCACATAGGCTGCTGGAGTGTCGCCTTTGTACGAATGCTTTAACTCTTGAAGATTGCAAAGAAACAGAAACATGTGCACATAGTGAGGTATGAAGGTTACGCTGTTTGGGGGTTTGATATAAATATTGACACCCTTAATCGTATGAACAAAGCTAAAATAGGTTTTATTTGTAACGATTAACTGAAACTTACACTTCATAGATAGAGCTGAATCATTTACTAATATACACTAGGCTATTGTTGTTACTATGATTATTCTTTATAAACAGATAGCAAGGTAGTAAAGTAAGGTAAGGTTCTTAATCCCAGAGACCCCCTACCCCCAAAAACTTTATACGTTAAAATTTTTGTCAGCATCCTTTTTTAGCTTAAAATGATGACTTTCATATTTCTGACAAAATATGTTTTGTCCAGGGTAGGAGGTCTCTGGGATTAAGAACAACTCACCTTACTCTACTACTAGTAGTGTCTTTAACCTCTAGAAATTTCATATTAAACAATGAAATATTATATATAATGTCCTTCTGTCAATCAAAGAGACATGTTGGATTTGATCTGACAAACAAATTTTTTAAGATATTTAATTCGATTAGGGCAGCCTCAAGCTATACTGGTATAAAACCTAAAATGATAAGCGATTGTATTAGAAACGTTGGTTACCATATATCACCAAAATATGGATCAGTATGGTTATTCGCGATTCAAAATGACGAACGAATAAGAGGTTGGGCAGATGATCTGATAACATTTATTGACAATATAGTTGATATTTTATTTGATGAATGATATTACTACTATAAATAAAACAGTAAAAATACAAAATATTTCGAAATCATAATAATAAAATATTTTTACAAACATATAATCACAACACAACCCCATGTGAACTCCTAGGTTGTCAAACAACATCCTAGCAAGTTCAGGGGCATTGAATTAATCCCCATGTGACCCCCTAGGTTGCCAAATTACATCCTAGCAGGATCAGAGGAAATTCGAAATCAGACGAAACGGACAGCACAGCTTTATACAACCCCATGTGACCCCCTAGGTTGTCAAAGAACATCCTAGCAGGATCAGAGGTTACATATAAACGTATCCTAGGACAGCACAGTTTAACCCCATGTGACCCCCTAGGTTGCCAAATGACATCCTAGCAGGATCAGAGGTTACATATAAACTTAATTCTAAGAACTTAACTAACTTATCCTAGGACAGCACAGTTTAACCCCATGCGATCCCCTAGGTTGCCAAATGACATCCTAGCAGGATCAGAAGTTACATATAAACTTAATTCTAAGAACTTAACTAACTTATCCTAGGACAGCACAGTTACCTAGAAACTTAATTCTAAGAACTTATAACTTTAGGACAGCACAGTAACATATAAACTTAATTCTAAGAACTTAACTAACTTATCCTAGGACAGCACAGTTACATATAAACTTAATTCTAAGTACTTATAACTTTAGGACAGCACAGTTACATATAAACTTATCTTAAGGACAGCACATACAAACGGGCCTTCTCTACGTTCAATACAAATTTGCACACTTTCCCCCATAATCAACCAGGGGAGTGTACAAGTACACACACCACGTGTTGACATGATGGGAGAGTGTACAAATTTTCTATTGAAACGTAGACGGGGCGGCGGAGAACAACTAAATAAGAGAATTTTGGCATTAAAATCGCCCTCGCCGACAGTGTGCCGGTTACGAGAATCGAACCACAGACCTCGAGCATGAGAATCCAGCGCGTTAGCAATCGGCCACAGGACTTCCTTATGTATATATGTTAAAAAATTATTATATAGTTACCAAACAGCATTTACATTTTCTGATTTTTAAAACACGAAATTTTGCATTATATTTTCTAATTTTGAAAACATTATTATAAATAAATCGAGAAAAGCATGATTTTTTATTTTAAATTGTACAGAAAAACGAAATCCTAATGTTGGCTAAATACATAGGCTGTATAAGATCGACCGTTGTCAAGAATACTAATTAATAATGACAACGGGTGGGCTGAATGACTACAGACTCTGCAGAGAAATAATCAATATTCTGTATGAATGGGTTTTTAGGCAAATGACATATCATATATACTCGCTTACAAGTCGAGGCTAAACTGCAGACAAAAAGATAAAGATCTGCCATAGCATTATGCGCCTGTAGATCAGAGTTTATTGTGTTTGTTTTACTGATTACTTCTAGCAAAACTGTGCAGACTAAGATCTTCTGGTGCATTATACGGCAGCATATTGAGGTCTATGCAGTTGGACATAACTTATAAACGAGAATCTACAGTAACTATGTTATCTATGCAAGAGGAATTCCTAGTCATAATGCACAATTGCTACCAGGATTTATAGGTCTTAAAATTACCATCAGATTTTAGATACATTTCATTAGCCAAAAAAAAAAAATACGAAACAAATGTTGCAGTATATATGCTATGTTCCATAACTACAAAAGATTTTAAACTTAGCTGGAACAGTATTATCTCCCTTTTAAAAATAGATATGGTATACAGAGTTATATTTCTTGACCAATAAACAGTGTTTCAACTGTCGCTATTAAGTACAATGTACTGTCATGATTGTACAAATAAAATTTAATTTTACCAGATACTTTACTATGACATTCAAACAGGTCTTTCATTGCTATCTTACTGAGAAGATACTTACTACCTTTTGCAAAAACCTTCGACTTGTCCAAGACTATGTTGATTTTTGTATACTGCTATTGGCTGATCGGATCATGAAAATTGTCATATTTTAATGCAAGCTCGTCTCGCAAACTTTCGAGATAATTAAAATATTTGCTATCGTCTGATCTTATAAGGGAGAGTTTGATTCTGTCAAATTTACTAAAACAAATACCAGAAATTTCATCATTAAATTCAGATGATAATTGCTGGTTATTAACCATTATTTTTTTATTTTGCTATTAACTCCATCGACTAATCTTAAATTTTCGAACATTCTTTCTGATGTTTAAACAAAATTACTTGCATAATGTCCAAGCGCTAGTGTATTAATTCCGTCTCTGCAATATCTTTTATCATCAAAATTACCTAGTCCACGTTTTATAATTGCATTCGTTTCAAGTGTATGATGATTTGTTCCGATAACATTTGTTTTGATAAAACTGACATCATTGTTTAGCGCTGCTTTAAAATCGTCAAAATTCATCATCTTTTCCACATGTGCTCTAGGAATGCCTTTTGCTTTTTTTGTAAGTTTATTGTCATCTAATATGACAGCATACATTTTACTCTTTAGTCCAACAAATTCCCTAACTGGCATAAACATAAATTCATCTTTCATATTTCCAATAACTTTCTTATTAGAATTATCTTGAAATCCACTACATGCTGGATAATCTGATAAATCAAATAGATTTGTATTATTGTAAATATCCTGATAGACATCTTCACATTTTATATTATAAACTAGCAAATCTGTATCAGTAAATAGCAACTCTGAATCTGGCCACTGCTTTTTGGTAAAATTATAGTGAAAATCGTACATCAGCCACTTTGATATATCAAGTACAGCTGCACCAATATAAATCGGTTCATTTAACTTTAAATTTGTCTTTCGTCGTTGTATTGCAACAAGATTTTCTTTAAATATGTTCATACTAACAAAACCATCATCATTAACTAATTTATTTCTGCGACTTATATCATTTACAATTTCGATAGAAACTCTTTTTCTAATATTTTCCATTGTCTTTCCAAACACCGAGTTGTTCATTACATTGAAAAAGTTTTCCTCAAATTCGGTTTTAGCCACAGCACGACGTTTCGTATTTAAGTCAATGTAATTTGCCATCCACCTCGACTGATTAAACTTTAGCACGCGATGGACCTTTCTCAGAATTAGTCCAGCATCTACTGCTTGTTTTAAATTGTTTTAATGCATAACGTAATTTCTTTTATTTAACAAATTTGGAACTAACTTATTAACAATCGAATTTTTTGCTGTTGTCGTTGCTCGTTGTTCAGGCGATAATAAACTATAATTAATCATCATAGACTCTGCCCAAAACGGATAATCGTTATGTAGATCATGTAGCGAACTAGGATAATCTAGATCAACTTCAACAAAGTATGAAATATCGGAAAAATTATTATTAATTTTTCTAGGTAAATCCTTTTCAGTTTCTTTAAGAAATTGATCTGGAGTTATCCAATGAAATCCACCGCAGGGCATTGGCTCTGACATGACCCAGACATACAAATTCACACAATCTAGATAAATAATATAATTGGATGGGAGATTTTTATCATAATTTGTCAGATATTTGTTATTAGCAGCTGCATATTTCTTTGTTATAACGTTAATTCCGCCTCTGATACCTTTTTCAATATAGTTAAACATATCCACATCTGCTAAGAGATCCAGTTCTATCTTACTTGTTTTAGGAGAGCGTCCCAAGACAATCCAGGTGGGGAATAATACCAACAGGGGTCTAGTCCATAATTTGTATGACCAACTTGACGAAAACTTTCAAAAACATCCGCTTGCAATAATACATCTGTTTTCAAATATAGATTATGATAATCACCAAATGTTTTACAACTAAATTTATTCCAAATATCTTGTGCATATTTGTATTCGTCATCTGTGATATTTTCATTTTTGAGTTGCGAGTAAAATTTATCTTTGCCGGGCAGAGAAGTTTCATTAAATCTGCTCCAATCGTCGAGATACTCGTATGGAAAAATACTTTTTTTTTTGTCAAATCGATATAGTTTTCACCAAAGCAACTTTTTAAGTTAGCGAAACTACTGCAACCTTTAACAAGCTCATCTAATGATGCTGCCATAAATTGCGGACTGTCAATAAAACGTAATTTACCGAGCGTCACCGACATATACTTTTCAAAATTATTTGGAATACATTTTATTACGTTATTTAATTTTAGTTTAGCTTTAATATTTTCATCACCAAAAGCTTCTACAATGATATGACTGTCATAGCCACGAAAATTATGTAAAACTACAGGAATAAAATCTGGAGCATGAAATTTTAAATTACAGCTGTTATAAGCTGCTCCACGATATTGGCCGGTCAAATGACAATGATCTCGTACCTTATCACGGACTCCGTTGGAGTCTACCAGCAACTTTTCACAAACATGACAATTAACTGCCTCATCGAAATCGAGTTGTTGTTTAGACGTTATTTTCGTCGGAGCTGTTTTAAATAATCTGTTAGAAATTTTATTAACTTCGTCTATTAAATTTTTTAATAGCCATACGGCAGGATTTTCACCTCTATATAACTTTATCGGAGTTGAAAATTTATCGTTAGCGCAACAAACTACTTTATAAGCTACTCCGCAAGGAATATGCTGTTGTATTTTTCTAGTACTTGATTTATTCGGATTATTTTCTGCTCCAACCACAGGAACGAGTAGACACTCGAAATCAGCGTAAATAACAAAAGGAATATTTAGTTTATGATCATAATTTTTAAATTTTAATATTTTTTCTTTTTCGCTAGGCATAGTTATCCTTTGAACGTTGACACAGTATTTGAGATGCTCCTGCAGTATTTCATCGCTAAAAAAACCATGCAGACATCTATAACAGAAATACTTTTTATTTTTATTTTTACTATACTGTCTGCCAACTAGGCCGTTAAAGTTTTTTATCCAACAATAATGTCCCTGATAAAATAATAAATTTATTGTATTTTGTGTAGCATTTTCTGAGATATATCTCGGGTAAACGTTTTCTCGCTCATCTAATCCGAAAACATTTACTGAGATACTGTTTTGTTTTTCAAACTTTGATATATGATTTTCTGCTACTGGAAAAGTTATTCCTAAAAAATTTAGTTCGTCTTTGTATGGCGTATACTTTTCAATTCTGCCGGGGTGATCACACTGAGAATGTTTTGCAGATAAAATTGACCATTGAAAACATTTGTCATCATTGTTTTTGACATTTATACAGCATTTTTTGTTTTCAATTTTTTGAGGAAGATCGACGTACAAACTGCCGCGAAGTACATTATATTTTGCTGTGTGAAATAAAACTTCTTGTATCATTTCAAATTTCCAACCTGATCCTGATGCAGTAAATTCTTCTAATGTTTTGTTTATTTCTTGATGTACTTCATCGGCGACCATGGCAATGTATGTTCCAGTTAATATTTTCTCGATTTTGCTGTTAAATATGATTCTAAAATTTCGCTGTCAAAACTTTTTCTTTCAAAAATTACATCAAGCACATCCTCAACTGCGTGTAACTTTGATAAAATCGTATGATATTGTACTATTAGTTTGATACCTTTATGAGCCGCAAGTTCTTGAGCTATAACAGGTTGTAAAAAATGAAATAAATTTGTGGAGCTAAAATTTGTTAAAATATTTTGATTATCAAATTTGTAACTATTATCATAACCTGAAAATTCTGAAGCAATTTTTTCTATTTTGATAATGTTCTTTTTAGAAATATCCTGCAATTTTAACAATGTATATATAGGAATATTTTATATTTAATTGAATTTTTTTAATTAGAGATATGAAAAACCTTATAGTATAATGACAGAAATTTTGCGATATCTGAGATTGACAGCGGAAGAGCAAGAAATTTATCATGTACACCCAAAGTACAATTTATATGCAGCAAATATGTTAGGTTCTGTTATTAATATAGAATCTAAAAACTCTGTTGGCATATCAACACCAGCTGGTGTATTAATTTCAGTAAAAGGCGATAATGCAGAAAGGACTAAAATGTTTAGAAAAGATTTTATTTATACTTTGTTTTACGATGATATTCCAGAAGGACAACGAGTATACAGAGTAAATAGCGCAATTGCTGATGATAATATTGAAAATTTATCATTACAAAATGAATTTCAACTTCATCCAGTATTTGATCTATATGAGACAAATGATAAAGGAATTATTAGACATATAAGAACAAAAAAAGTCGTTGGAAATTTGCAGAACAGTGGATATCTTGGTGTTAATATACGTGGAACAAAAACTAATTTTGTTTATTATCAATCTCATCGTTTTGTGTTTGAAACTTTGAACGGACTAATACCTAATAGTTTAGTTATTGATCATAAAAATGGTATTAAAACAGATAATCGTTTGGAAAATTTAGATCTACTTACATCAAAAGAAAATATTAGAAGAGGAATTGGTGGTGGTAATAATTTTAAAAATCTAAAAAGATCAGTTATTTCAATAAATCTAGAAACTGGAGAAGAAATGAAATTTAAATCAGTGACATCTGCGACAAAATATCGTAAAATTCATTCAAGTGCAGTACAATTTGTAGCTGATAATGTAACAAAATCATCAACGTCAATGTTGACATTTGATAGATTTAGTTTTAAATACGATAACTAATGATATTTTCTAGATCATTTCGAGTAAGACAATTATGACTAAATTCCATAACATCGTCGTGATTAAATCGTAATGTCATCATTTTATTTGTATTAAGTTTTTTTTTTCTGCTGCTGTTAATACAAATTTCTCAGACTCACCTAATGTTATCATAACATGAACAAAATAAAAACTGTTTCTCAGCGAACAATTTCGAATTGCCTCAGATAATTCTTTTTGATTTAATATATTAACTCTTTGATGATATTTTATTTCTCCGAACATATTATTATTTATTAATTAGATAAAAGATTATTATAATAATGAACTTAATTGAAAGACTGGCTCAACTATATTCGGGAGATTTTGTTTCAGTTTCAAATTTTACATTAGAAAATATTACTAATGACAGATTTGCTGGTTATATGAAAAATATATTTTGCATATCTATGACGATGAAGAAGATGATGTTGTTGTTAGTAAAAAGAAATTAAGCAGACCAACAACTGGACGATATGATGTTAAGTACCATATTGCTAAAAAAAATAATAAAATTTAATTTTACTATCACAGAGCATCAAATATTTTGGCAGCTTATAAAACCCTTTTTAAACGTAAAAATAACTGGGCAACAAAGAAATATAAAATACGATTTTATTTTTGTTAAAATATTTAATTTAATGTCAGTCGATGATGCAAGAAAATTACATTTAATTTCTCTGTGTAAACCAGTAAAATGTAAATCCGTGCTAATAAAATAAGAAGAAATTTATAATAATATTATTCGATCGACTTAGTTGGTATCCAGCTATTAAATTTATCGCTATATTCACGCCATTTGACTAAACTTTTGTTGCCGCGCTTTTTTATAACTTTTTGAATAACAGATATATCTTGTTCTGTTTTCTGAAGTTCTTGCTCGTAAAAACTACCAGTTATAGGTTCACTTAAAAATTCTTTCAACGAGTATGTAACTGGTATTGTTAAAAGTACTTTATCAACAACAAATACTTCTTCGCTCCAGTTATTAGTATATCCTTTTTCAAATGTTTTTTTCGTCAAAGAAATTCTAACTTTATCACCAACTTTAAATTTATGTCTGCGGTACATATTTTCGTTTGCTAATATTGGATTTGCAATCGCGTCGTTTGGCGACATTTTCCTTTTGCCTAGCGAAATGGATCTGTGTTTCGTGTTATTATACTCGTCAACAATTTTTTGTAAATTGTCAATATATTTACTCGTATTTTTAGCTGTCAAATATTTGTGAATTTGTTCGTTGAGCGTGCGATTAAATCTTTCAACGATGACGCTTTTTTCCTCATTTCCTGTAACATATTTTTTAATGTTATTTTGCTCTAAAAACTGTTCAAATCTTTTATTAAAAAACTCCGCTCCATGATCAGTCCAGATTCTATTTGGTTTTCTTTCTGTGTTAACAATAATTTGTTTTAGCGCATCAGTCATCGATGTCCCTGTTTTATCCGAAACGGGTATACTAAACGTGTATTTACTAAAAACATCTATAACATTAAAAAGATATCTCTTTGGAGCGCCATCGGCGCCAACGTTAAATTGAGCTAGATTTGAGACATCAACTAAATCTATCGCCCAGATATCATCAACGGCATTTGCGACAACTTTACGTCGCGGAAACTTTGTTGTTAGGTTTATGTAGCTCAGACGCTAGCGTCTCTGAGGCAAGATCATCATATAATTCTTTCTTACCGAGTCCGAGTTTATATTTTGCGCCAATAAAACCCTGGACCAACCTTCGGTCAACACGTTCTCGCATATTTACAGGTTTCATATCACGAACATTACTTTATCGCAGCTGTGTTTATTTTGTTCGTTGTCTGGAAGTTCAATATCTCTGTAGCAGATATCATGGCGCATTGCTATTGCATCAACTTGATTGTAAGGCTCTTGTCCTTGCAGCGGATTATCGTTTTCGTCAAGTTGCTTATCAAGAGGATTATAAGGTCCAGTATATTTATGGCCTGGCAATGTCCAACCGCCATTTGGTTTCGGCAATTTTCCAATAAATTTATGTAAATCTGTACCTGTTCCAATTATTTCTCTGTTGTTGCATTTCTGACAATATGTAACAATTTTATTTTGTTCGAGGCATAAATCTCTATCACAATCGCACTCGCATGTCATTATTTATTTTATAATTGACACACTTTTCAGATTTATAATAATATTGCTTCAGTCGTCTACTAAAATAATTTCTGGATAACCCGCTCCGGACAACTTTGTTGCTGGTAAAAAAAATATTTTTTCTTTTTCCACAGATTGCACAAATACTTTTCAGCATTATTCTATTATTTTTTTTTTTTCTGTTTTTTCATCTTTATTTTCTATTTTAGTTTTACACTTAAGACATTATGTTGACATCGTATATCAGTGAGTTTAGATAAAATTAATTGCAATCTCATCATTAGCGTAAGAAGGTTGTTTGTCAAATTGCATAATAAACTTTAAAAAATCTGGATTTTCAGTCATCTGTTTAATGAACATTACGCAATAGTATCCACAAGCAGAAGTTCCAACTGGTTGAATTTGATTAGACGAATAATTTATTATTTTCGCAAGAGATTTTGTCTCTTGAATTCTACTCATATATTTTTTATTGCTTTACTTGGCGGAATTCCGAACGAGTCAAAATAATTGTTATCACAAACAGCTACCCAGTGTGTACCAGATCCGTCATTGAAATCTTGTATCTTTATAACACACGAACCTGGAGACGCTAGCGTCATAAGTTCATCTTTAGAATAAACTCCACTGAAATTTTTTACTTTTTTAATTTATCAAGTATATCAAAATTACTTAACGCAGACTTCATCTCTTTGTTCCTGGCAACATTAGTCCTCGTCCTACTCCTAACAGATTTGGCAATAGACTTCCAGCCAATCCTGCTAGTAATGGAGCTATTGGAATAAATCCACCTTTTCTCCTCGGTCGTATCTTTTTTTCGGCGTTGTCTTTTTTTCGTCGTTGTCTTTCTTTTTTGCTGTTTTTCGTTTAGGCATTATATTTATCAGTCACATAAAATTAAACTTGCAAAATTGTTACCTTCGACATTCATACGAAACATTAAACTAAAAAGTTAAACGAAATTTTTCTTTACTCCATGACCTTCAACTGCCCTTTTCGTTGCGCCAGATACTGCTCCAGACTCTGCTGCTAATCCTAATGTACCTAACACCGGCAAAATTTTAGGTATTAACGTTCGGGCCATTACAGATAGTGCCGGACCGAAGAAACCACCTTTAACGACGATGTCGTTTGCCATTGCAGTTATTTGTGCAGCACTTAAATTTAAAACAAAAGGTTTTTTGCGATCGTATTTATTTACTTGTTTTTTGGTTAACATTAATTTTGTTAAAGTACCTTAAACACCTGCGGCAACACCTTTGGTGTTAGGGTTGACCTTTAATGAAACTTGTCTTTTCTTTGCAACAGCAGCTGCTAATTTTTTTAACTTGACCATCAGTCAGATATTTTTCTTTTATAATACATTTTGTCATCTTATATTAAAGTTACAGATTAAACTTAAAGTTGTTCAAACTTGTACCGACATTTTACCTCCAACAAAATCAATCGTAATAGTTCTGTCGCTGATCACTAACGCATATACATATAAATGCGCTGCTGGAACTGCTCCTATTGTCCAAGTAATTTCAATATCAGCAGTTGAAATTACATCTCTTTCATTTTGTTTACTAACATCAAAATATAATATCGGATAAAGTGTACGAAATTCCTCTACTGATATCTGAGATCCGTCTCCAACATCTTGATATTTTTGCAGTGCGTCGAGCAGGTACATGTAAGGTCGAGTAATATTTTTATTAGCGTCATCTGCAAAATTACATTCTATCGCTCGCTCTGGATATTGCTTTGAATTTATTCTAGCATATATTCGTCTAACATCAGCATTATCAAATATCGCATTATTTTGTTGTTGGTTATTACGTCGCCCTTGTTGCTGAAATACAACAAATAATTGCCGTGCCTTTTGTTCAGTCGACGTTGTTGTGACTCGCCATGTGTAGTCTGTGGTATTTGGAACTGCTGTTTGATATATTTTATGTTGCTGAAAATGAATCTTCTTTGTGCGGTTTTTAAGAATATCATCTAATTTGAGCGATTTTGAAACTGTCGGTGTTATTCGTGGCATCCACAGCGCAAGTTTGTTTATGATAAATTGTACATTATCCCCACCTGACCTAAACAGGCAGTCGTTTTGTTCTGATCGATCTAAAATAAGCGTATGTTTAACTCCACGAAATACTTTATTATGGTCCCTGCAAAAACCAAATATTGTACTTAGTGGCAGCATCACTGTAATTTGACGTGATACTGCTGCAAGTGCCTTTCTCTTAACATAACCCTCATTATAACGTTTATTTCTTATAGTAACTAAATTATTAACAAAATTTACCATTGCAACGCCGTCCGCAGCTGGATCTGGTGCGGCTATACCAAGGTTATTGCAAGCAGCAGTAAGTGAGACTCTTGTAGCGTTTCCATCAGCAGCTGGATCTGGTGCGGCTATACCAAAATTGGCAGCATTAGCAATAAAAAAACCTCTTACAGTTTCAGCATCTGCAGCAGCATTAGCTCCATGAGCAAAAGTTCTCCTCAGGAAAAACTCATCAGGTGCAGCTGTCCCAGCTCCAGTATCTTTAAACCACATCATATTAGTTGCAGTTGATTTGGAGTAATCATCGGAAAACGAAATAGTATTTAATATTGTACTTGCAACTTGTAAGTGACTTGAAATATCTTCGACAGTTTGATTGGCCAGCTGATATCGAGCACTTTTAAATAAACACCAACCGTCATTTATAAGAGCTACTTCTACGTCAGCTGCAATTGCGGCAGGTGGATTAGCTACTGTCATAATCCGGCCACGAACTTCCAACATTGCTTTATGAGGAAGTAGAAATACGTCATCATCTCGAGTATTAAATGTTCTAACGCCATCCTTATTAGGTTCGTTAGAATTTTCATCGAGATATTCAATATATTCAAATTATGTTACCGTGTATTCTTCGTCATAAATTTCTGCTAAATCTAGATAATTTTTAACAGACATTTTTCTTATTTATTAGGTTATACAAAATTATTGCCAATCATGTAGTGATTGGCGTTGTTGCTTTAGATATTAATTTTTGTATAATTTGTACTCCTTTCGGTGATAAAAGTTTTTTTGTTGTTGTTATCATTGCAAGTTGAGTTTCTTTTGTTGGTGCGATTTCTGAAATAGCTTGTTTGATTGTTGGTCTTTTTATTTTATCAGCTATTTTTTGTCCAACAGCAGTTCCAGCAGCAAATGCAGCTCCAGTTGCAAAAGCTTTGGATGCGTCAAGTGCAATTGGTGCAACCTTATGAGCTATTCCTGGAACATTTTCTATAATTTTAGCAAATATATTTCCCAAAATTCCTCTTACTATTTTTCTTCGATAAACTTTTTTTCTGTTTCATTATATCTGAGGTTGTATAATTTTATTACCAAATCTTTTAGAAAATATGTTTACTATTGTTCGCGTAAGTGTAAATAATAAGTAACAATTTCATTGTTAAAATCCAGTTGTCGTCCAGACTGATCTGTCAATTGCATATTTACTTCTGTTATTTGATTTTCAACGTTTAACGGATAATAAATAATTGAAGTGGATTAATTTGCATAAGGGATCCTGGCGGAAAGTCTGGTGAAAAACTGTATATCGTTTGTCCTTTACTACCTTTAGCTGAATAAGATCCAGATGCGATAGAACAATTTACCAATATTGCGTTTACATCAGTTATATTCACTGGAAATTTACCGTCATATGTAACAACATTTTCAGCAATAGCAGAATATATCAAATAATCAAATCTTATCAGTGGTGCGATACTTTTTGGTCTGTCTAGATAAACAAATATATCTTTTAATATCATTCTAGCGTGTAACTTATTATAATTTGGTTTCAGCTCAAAATTATCAGCTTTACCTCCATTTTTTGTTATAAGTTCTTTTATTATTTTATGTAGATCAGTGACATTATAAGCTCCTTATGGAATGTTAAATGTTTTCCATGTCATAAATGGACGATCTATACTAGGAGTAGTAAATTCAAATTCATCATTTACTCCAGTTTTTACATTAGCCATAGAATTCCAACAAGTGCAGGAAATTAGTCCAATTTCATACTGTTTTTCACGATCTAGTTCTATTGGCGGAATATACTTTACATAAAAATTTGCGCTATCTTTATCAGATTGGCTAGAGTCTAGTAATAATGTTGCTGACATTTATTATTATATTTCTATAAAATTAAATCGCGATGTAAAGTTTCGTATTCGTCAGATGTTAATAAATTTTCCGATCTCAAATTATCAATTATGTCAATAATTTCATTGTCAATTTCAGCACCAACATTTCCAGCTTCTTTTGATGATATCAATAACATTAATCTGCCAATCATTTCAGTAACTGATGAAAATATTCTAACTCCTTTTCCAGTTTTTTCTTCTCTATATTGTTTTACAGGACTTTTATCAAATTTAAAAAATTTCCTTTTAAAATCCCACCCCTTACCAAAAGGTTTTGTTCTACTGTCTTGTGTTGTTTTTCCTACTGTTAAAGCAATAATACCTTCTTTTATTTTATCATAAAATGGAAGCATATTTTCCTCTTCTACGGTTGTGTTGAACTCATTTTTAGCAACAATACCGTCTCTCATTATTTTATTTAAATCATCAATAAGTTTGTTAAATTCATCATCATTTATTTATATTATCAAGATTTTTTCTTTCTTTTTTCTCTAAAAATGTATCATATTCATCCTTTGTTATCTCATTATTTGCTTGTTTTATATACCATCATCTTCTATCTTCAACTCCCATAAACTTTACCGTCAACTCGCCAATTCTTTCTTGCTCCTTTTCAATATCTTCTAATTTTTCTGATAAATTTTTTAGAATATCTTCAATCTCCCATGTGGTTAAGCGTGTTAATCTTTGTTGAAGCGCTAGTGGATCATTTATTAGCTGATCTAGTGCAGCTTGTCTTGCAACAGGATTAGCTATATTTGCTACAAGTGACTCAGCTAATCTTCTTTTTTCTTCTTCAGATCTTTCAATAATTCTTCCAGCAGCTGCTTCTTGTTGTTCTTTAACTAATCCGAGTAAACCTTTTTCTTGTAATTTTTTAAGTCCTTCTTCTGATAGTGGACCAGTTTCAGGTTGTTTTCCAAGTAAAGCTTCAGTAACTGGTTTGAGAGCGGCTGCAGTTGTTTCTGCTGCAACCACTTGACCACGTCGTGCTTGTTGGATCATCTGCCTAAGTTCAGCTTTAGATTTAACAAGTTTTTTTTTAGATTTTCTATATGTTTTCTGTACTTTGCTTGTCTTTCCATTAATTATATACTATTTTCTATAAAATTACTGCAGGTAATTTTCAATACAACATCGAAACATTTTACTCGTATCATTTGTTAGTTTATCAAACACAAAAAAAGTCATATTTATTTGCCGTCGCTTGATGATATAATTCAATAAATTTATCTTTTGTTACATCACCACATTGTTCGTTTACGATATTTCTAACGTCAACATTGTCAAGTCCTTGAAATAATATAAAACAACCAGTATTTCGCCTAATAAATCTGTCAACATTATAAAAACCTTGGGCGAGATAAATAGAATTACATTTTTTATTACGTGATAATGAAAAATATGATCTTATTTTATTCATTTCCTCGTTGTTTAGCGGAATATCATCAAAAACAACTATCTTGTGTTCGGACGAATCAAGTTGATTAACTGGAACAAGTTCTTCTGGTTGTTTGATAATAAAAAAATCTTCATCAGCCTCAAGATCATCACGAAGTTTGTCATTATAATTGTTAAGTAGCTCGTACTTATCCTGTTGTGGATTAATTGTGTAAATATAAACGCGATCGTAGTTAAAATTATCTCCGAGAAGTAAATTCATAAGCAAGTTTGTTTTCCCAGATCCAGTTCTTCCAACAATAAGATAATGACAATCTGGAAGTTCGTTTTCATGTTTGCGTTTCACCAACCGCTCTGTATCAAAATTTAATATCGACGATTTTGCCATTATTGTTATACAATTTTATGTTATATAAAAACATTGTCAGACGATAAATAAATAATGAGCTATTATACAAAATTTGGAACATTAGTAGGAGATTCATCAGCTGTAAGTACAACAATAACAGATGGTAAGGTTGATTTATCAGGTTACCTGAAAAAATCCGGCGACACAATGATTTTAAACTTGTTTATGTCAAATCAACGAGTACTAGATTTAGAAACAGATTATCCACCAATAAATGTAGTTAATACACAAGCTGTTAGTTATGCACAACTTATAGTAGTCGACAATAATAAACTAGATAAATCTGGTGGAATTTTAAGCGGTAACTTAGATATGTCAGGAAAAATTTTTTATAAATTTAGAGACCAGGTATCCACTAGCAAACTTAAATCAAACTCAAGCGGTAAGTTATTTGTAGTTGAAGTATGTTGATGATAACAAACTTGATAAAATAGGTGGGACAGTTACAGGTAATATCAACATGTCAGGAATAAAAAGTATAAATTTAGAGATTGTATATCCCAAAAAAAACTTAAATCAAACACAAGCTGTAAGTTATGCACAACTAAAATCTGTTGACGATAATAAGCTTAACAAATCCGGTGATACAATGACAGGTGACCTGTCCATGTTAAATTCAAAAATAACCGGATTACCTGTAACCTCACCATCTGATAACACTGATGATATTAGTTATGCTCAATTAAAAGAAGAACTCAACCCATATTTTAAGAAATCCGATGGACCGATGTCAGAGAATATAAACATGAAAGCCAACAAGATAATGACGACCTACGCTCCAGTGAATCCTAACGATCTGACAAATAAAGCGTATGTTGACAGTCTGTTTAATAGTGTAAAACGAACCAATAATAATGTTGGGTATATTCCAATATCGTTTAAGGCGACTGACAACCGAGTTGGGCTTGAAGTAAGCGCATCAGCATATTATTTTGAAAATTATCATCATTACGCTTTCTCTGATAGACATGAATGGACGACCAACGGAGAAATTGAAATTTTTTGGATTAAAATCAAATGTCGTACTGCAGTTGCTATTTGGCAATTTCATTTGCGAGGCCGATTAAATCCTAGCGTTGGTCAAATTTATAATTGGCGATTGGAAGGATCAAATGATGATATTAATTGGGCGACATTGTATAGCACAACAGACACTTACATTTCAACAACACAATATTTTACGATTCCGACTGAAAACACTGTCAACAAGTATTTGTATTTTCGAGTTTATGTTATTGCTGCTGAACGTCCGTTTCCAAGACTGACAGCATTTCAAATATACACACTCGATGATCAAATTTAATCTAATGCTTTAAAATAATGTCAGAACCACCAATTATAACTGTTGCGAAAGAATTTTATGATAATATTTGTAACCCTAAAATAGATCTTGGAGCTGTTAATGACATAGCAAAAGAGTTACAAGGTTTTTGAAAAAACTTGGCATCGAATAATTTAACAAACTTATAGCGTCAGATTATGTTTATAATTGTATTCGCGTTCTGCACATGCGAGGACCACAACTGAAAAAAGCAATAGAAAACTTTGAGATTATAAGCAGACACTGTCATCCTGACGATTGTTTAGAAGAACAAACACAAGTTGAAATTATACTTAAAAAATATTACTCGAGCTTGATTGGTATGAGATAGATTTTATAATAAAATCAGACTTAATAAAAGCACGAGTTTATAGTGGAAGAACATTGGAAGAAAGATGAACAGACGACAAACTAGCGGAAACTAAGAAAATAAAAATAAAAAGAAACAAAAATGTATATGATAGGTTTTCAAAACGACATATTTTTAAACATCTCGGTATGTACTACAATGACAAGGAAACCTTGGTCAAAATCGTTACTATGACGTCAGACGCAGAGTTAATTATTAAAGTGTACGTAAACGCAATTTTGCCAATGATACGTAAAAAAGACCCAGAATTTGATTCGATTATTGTTAACAAGTCTCTAAAGATAATCAAAACTTTAGACGATGAAATTAGTAATTTTAGTGATTATGAGCGAGAAAAGTTTTTTGAAGAAGTCAATCAAATAAAGTTGGAAGTAAAGTCTGATTCTTATCACGACATAAGTGAAGAAGATGATATTCCATTCCCATCATTACAGTACTCTAGACAATTGTCACTACGAAATTATTACAACGAAATTAAAACAATATTCACAAAACCATATGAAACATTAATGTTAAAAGTAGCTTCTGCTGTTGGTCTTCTTACAATTGAACTAGATGAGCTTAAAAAATTAATGTTAGCAAATTTCGTAGTCGCATATACAATTATCAGGCAACATCTTGTTCTCAAAAATTTCACGTTAGATCAGTTGAGCTTAGTATTAGGGTATATTGGTGAAACAGAAATCGATTACAGTAATTTGGTGAATAAAACAGATTTGTACGAGAGTGAAGTAGGAAATAGTTTTGATTCATACGCTTGGTTAAACAAACAATATGTACTAACAGATGAACGATATAAGGATACTTCGTCAGATGTTTATGACAAATACAGAATTTTTATAGCTGATCCTAATAATAATAAATTTCGTGAGTTGCTTGATTCAATTGCTGGTGCCAGAACTTTTGATTTTGTGTAAAAAAAAATTGTATAATGAAAAAACATATCATTGATTTTAATCATATTTCAGATAAAATTCCAAGACAAGATGTGGACGCTCTAATACAATATTACAGATATTATCATAAAAAAAACTTTGGTGCGTGAAAAAATGTTACAAATACTATAGCAGAATACTTCGAGTGATACCATATTTACCACTGCTAATGACTAGCTCTGGTATAATTTCAAGTGGAGCATCATTAAATCCGTTTTTGTTAATAATATCCGGCGTTGGTGCTTCTCTTGCAACAGCATGTAAAAAAATTGAGCCTCGTCTTGCAACTAAAACAAATGCTTGTAAAAAAGCAAGTATCACCTATAAAAAATTACTTGATCAGATACGATCTTATTTGCGTGGTATAAAATATGATATGGACGATTTAATACGCGAGTTCCGTATTATTGACAGTATGTTAACAGATATTTTGCCAATGAGAGTCAGCAGATATGAAATATTGGTTACAACAGTAGTAGATGTTTAATTTTGTACAGTTTTAGAAATATCATTCATCAACCATGTTGTCAATAAATGTCATTGTATCATATAGTAGTAGAGTAAGGTGAGTTGTTCCTAATCCCAGAGACCTCCTACCCTGGACAAAACATATTTTGTCAGAAATATGAAAGTCATCATTTTAAGCTAAAAAAGGATGCTGACAAAAATTTTAATGTATAAAGTTTTTGGGGGTAGGGGGTCTCTGGGATTAGGAACCTTACTTTACTTTACTACTAGCAAGAGATAAAGCTTGTATTTCTCTAAATATTGGGTTCACAACACAGATGAGTATAACTTAAATACGTGCAGACGTTTACGTGGTCGAGTCACATAAAAAAAGAAAGTAACCTGCAATCCCTGTTCTGGTATGTATACAAGTGCATTTTCGTATTCTGATGAAGAGAGAAAGAAAGAGAGAGAGAGAGAGAGAGAGAGAGAGAGAGAGAGAGAGAGAGAGAGAGGACGTATTAATACATGTAAGCAAGATATATAGTATATTGTAATACACTCAAGCTTGAATTCGCATCAAGTTATTTTATTACCACTTGTTCGTCTTTACTTCTATATTATCTCTGATAGAGATCCCTATGGAAATGTCAAATTTATTATTTCTAGATTGCGGATGGTTGCATATACTCCAAAATCATTTTATAAAAGGTAGAATCACCCACTGAAACATTGAGTAAGCAGCGTCGTTGCATGTCATTCAATTTATATTTATCCCAAGGAACTAGTCTGTGTCCATGTCTCCTGTTGGGCAATTTCCGATAATGTCTGCGGAATGCGCTCTCGTTTTTATAAAACGAACGTTCCTTTTAACCTCAGAATATATGACGTGGCAGGGATATATATATATATATATATATATATATATATATATATATATATATATATATATATATATATATAAGATTAAGGAATATTTGCTTGCCTCTTAGTTGGATTCGAGGTTATGAGTATTTGATGAAGAGGTATTCTTTTCCTCATTTCTGCTTTGACGTCTCAGTTGCTTGGGATGAGATCCAACGTTTGTCAACATACTATTACTTAGACACAATTGCAGGTTGTAATCTCATTTTTGTTTCCTAAATGAATTACTTCCCTTTTTAATGTATAGACTATATCATGGCTTTGCAGATGGATTTTCTGTCGTAAATTAACAATTACAAGTGACAGATAGACCAAGAAAACTCTTATATTTATGACGAAAAATAAGGAATATATTTCGTCCTCAGACGCAGATCCCCGCTCTCTCTCTCTCTCTCATAACACGTTTGTAAAAGCTGATGCATACATTGTACAAACAATCTGCTCTAATACTTCACGTTAGCGTTTATGGCAATACCTAAAATCGAATGTCACTAATTATGACTATTAATGAAGCCAATAATGCGTTAAATTCCATATTTGTTCGAAAATTGTGATTTGAACTGAAAGCTTAATGCTTGAAGATAAGTTGCGTGCTTTACAGTTTATGAAAATGTCAGAATCGACCACGACATATCTGAACATATTTTAAACTAAACGATGAATAGTCTGAAAATGTGGTTGTTGTGATTTGGATTTTGAACGTAGCTTTAAAAATTTTTCTGTCATATCGCTACTATATCTGCAGTGTGACAGTTTATAGTGATGTCTAGCACTATGGCATCATGCCGCAGATGTGTAGCATGATGTCCCACCCAGTCACATTATCCTGACACCAGGCCGACCAGTCCTAACACTAACCTCTTAATGCTGAGCGCCAAACGAGGCAGCTGTTAGTACCATTTTTGTAAGTCTTTGGTATGACTCGGTGGGGGATCGAACCCACGACCTCCCGCATCCGACGCGGACGCTCTAACCACTAGGCCACCGGAGCCTGAAAATCATTTCTGTAAAATTAATTTTGATATTAATCATATTTCGATATAAATTTACGTAACCGAATATTAAAAACGCACAATATCACATTAATTAAATGGTGAATATTTCGTGCCTACGTTTTGTTTTGGCATATTATAACAATGAATATGTGCATATATGTATAGATGTGTATTTTGTATCGTCAACCCAGCCATCCATACCAACTGGGATGTTTCAAACCATACATATATAGATGTGTATTTTGTAGCATCAACCCAGCCAGCCATGCCAAATGGGATTTTTCAAACCATACATATATAGACGTGTATTTTGTAGCGTCAACCCAGCCATCTATGCCAACTGGGATGTTTCAAACCTTACGTATATACAGCCATACAACTGTATAAAGACCAACGAATACACGTAAATTAAAAAAAATACTTATTTACCTTCATGAAAATAAATGCGTTCATGCATGAACACACACACATAAAACATTACAATACTCGAGTGACCAATGTAATGTTGTACTTGCATGCAAAAGAAAGAAAGAAGGAATATTACACAACCATAAATAACATACGTCTTTCCAATGCTAGTTACAATACTCTTATTATTCTGCAGGAATGCTACATGGAAGAAATAATCACAGCACAACTACATATTATTTTCAATGCTGGTTGCAGATCGACAGCGGTGAGAAATATGAATTTGTTACTCTATAGCAAATCGTAGGGAAATAGACGATTTGTCATTTAAAACAACTCTCTCACTATCTATCTATCTATCTATCATCACAGTATTGCGACCTTGATTGCTAGATCACGTCGAGTTGTCACTATTAGAATACCCGTATGTTTATGAGACGTGAAGCGTCGGATCAAGTCCGGAATTATTAGGCTGACAACCTTACTCGACCTACCGATCAAATGAGCATTAACGTGATAATAATATATTTGTTATATTTCTATCTATTTTCAGACAATTATAATATTTATAATTTCAAATTCATTATGCGGGAAACACACCAATGTTACCAAGCATCGACTTGCTTAAATGGGTTGAACTGTATAGGTATGGTTTCGTACGCTATTTCAGATGAATATTTTTTTCTATTATATCTATATCTATTTAAAAATCAATGACTGTTTTTATTGCTTTTATTGTGGTATTGACAAAATGGTTGTTTGAACCTTCAAGATATTTTACATGTAACGTCAAGTTTCTTAATTAATGTCGCCATGGGAGCCTCGTTTACTGCTATTGTTCTTCTTTCATCGTAAGGACCGATAGTATCGTTTTCGTACTTGTAGGAAATGACCCAAAATTCGTGTTGTTACTGGGGCAGAGAACTGGTAGGGTATATACTTGTCGTTGTACTAAGATTTCATTTCATCTCTTTTTCTCATGTATATGAAACAATGAATTATTAAAAAATAATGAGTTTTTAAAAATGGCGTTTTCATTCTTTTAAAGACTTGCAAGGCATTAGAGTCTCAAGTTAGAAAAAGAGCAGATAACGGAGATCTGATTGCATGTACACATTGCTGTAATGATCATAAAAATAGCACACAACAGATGGAATGCAACGCTAATCTCTGTGGCATGAAAACAAGTATGTCTACGTGTTTAATTGCATCATTAACTATCCAGTGACTATTAAGTGCTTTCATAGGGCATATTCAATGTGAAATATACCTCGATTCCATTGGGAATAGTTTTATGACTTTGTATGCCACTATGATAAATTTCACGTGTGCCATTGCACACGTGCCAAGAGGACATTTTTCTTTTCAAAATTAGTACAATTATTCCATGCTTAACTGTTCTAACACACAACGTTTACCCGATTTAAAAACTAAAATAATCCTGTTTATTGTAGACCGTGTATTACTGGATTCATTGCAAGTAATAATAATAATTCACTGAAGTGATATACGATAAATAAGTTTTGCACGGTCCATCAACATACATTGATAACGTTATGGCTAAGAAATTATGTGGTTTCCTGTCAAGTATGGCCGCCTCCCATTCAGACGAACTGCATTCAAATCCAACAATATGCATACACTTTTTCTGCCATGTTTTAACCTGAATTGGGAAGGATAATTATGTTATTATTGTTATTTTCTGTGCGCATGTGCACAAAACACAGAAGGGCATAAACGGTAAACCGCTGACATCTCTTTGTGTGTAGTAAGACATCTACTGCTTAAATCTGTTATATTACTAGACATTACGAATAAACTTTGCCTGCTTCTATAGAATACCGGATATATTCCATGTTGTGGGTGAAACACTTCATTATTGTTAATCGTGGCTTTCACCCATTATTGAAACATTTCAAGCAAATGTCCCCCCTACATTACGGTACCTAATTAGGTAATTTTAGAACAAGTAAGACCTTCTTATACGTAGGATTTGAGAAAATAATGTCTTTCCCCATGCTTTCCTCCCTTGTGATTCCTAATTCGATTGCATCTTGCAATTGATGAAAATGATGATAGTTTATTAATTAAAATATTGGACCATGCTAATAACTCCTGCTTTTTGTCTGACGAAATCAAACGAAAACAAAATCATACGTAATGTGTCATATTCACGAACACATATCTTAGGCTAGGTAAATGTCTAATATACTCATTATGTAATTCTATCAAACTGTAAACCGTGTAAAGGGAGACGATTTAACCTATGCTCGTGTGTTAATTTATTAGCTTATCTCTTCTTATCCCATGCTGTTTAGTAAATATAAGTGATTTTTACGTTAGAAGGTTATTGGTGTATTTCTTTTGATTTTGGGAAATGTCTTCAGTTTTAATTGTTATTGCTTACAATAACCAGGAAAACAAATTCCAATTAACTTGCGTCTTGAACATTACAAACATATTAACATTCCTAGTGATATGTTTCATTTTAATCCAACTTGTGTCCTTTTTAAGCACAATATGTTGTGCGACCAAATTTGTTACGTAATGATTCATGTCATATTGTAGAGAGCGATCACAACAACCAGTGCTATTTTTGTGGGGACGACAGCGACGCAAAGCAAGGAGCTGTCACTAATCCAAAGACGTGCCGAAAAATCAAATTCTGTCCGGATGATGAGGTAACTATATCAAACTAAGAGACACACATCATCATTTTCAGTCAGCATGTTAGACTAGTAGGTTAATTCGTTGATTGTTTGAAATATTAGTTGATTGAACATAGAATAACAAGAGGAGGAAACAGATGTACATGCTTGCAAATGACATTCTATATTAAAATTGATAAACACACGGAAGACGAAGCCTAAATTAGGTGTTAAGGCAACTGTGTCCATATACATATACATACATGTTGCAGTTGCACTCAGCTTAACGCTCACATACAGATGAGTGTTGTCTACAAGACAAAAATAGATCCATTATGCATCGATATATATATATATATATATATATATATATATATATATATATATATATATATATATATATATATATATATATATATATATATATATATATATATATATATACATATATATATAATCCGCCTAGAATGGGATTGTCGGATATACAATTCGGAAGTCAACATTAGTATAAGGAAACTAATTTACTTATTTGAACAAACAAACATTTTTGTTTCATTGCCGACATTGAAATATTCATCAAAATTAAATTTTGTGTGCGATAGGTGTACATTTTCATCGCGCAAAGTAAGTTATAACAATAAACAGTACGTACAGAATTCACATTAATTACCGAAAGCATTATGCAGGAATCAAACAAATGTTTCTTGTTCAAATGATAATAATGCTTCCACCTGAGGTGACGTTTTGTTTTATTTACAATACGTTTGCACCCTTCTCAACTTACATGACATAATTTGTCATGGTCTTTGGATTGCTGTTTCTAATAAACTTAGCTCAATTTGACACAGCTGTAAAGATATGGGAGGTATAACACGTATGCGATTCAAAATGAAACGGGGTTTGGCGATTCGAGGCTGTGACTGGGGATTGTTTCTGTAGTATTGTTTTGTTTTACTATAAATCATTATGAATATTGTCCAATTAAATCTAATACATGGGTAAATTACAGTCTTAACATTTGACATGACGTATTATTAAGGTTTATTGTTTTGTATCTTCTTAGTGTTGATTTGTTACAGGTTTGTCATGTGTCAACCAAATTTATACATCCGATCTTTACCCATGAGTTTGGTTGCCAAAAGACACTGGTGAGTAAATGTACCAATGTAATGCATTCATTTACATGTGAATAATGTTCAGACAGGTGTCTGGCATGGAAAGACTTAGTTAACTTTTCATAAATTTATATGACATTTGTTGTCAATCTCAGTTTGGTGAAAATAATTATGAGAGTTTTGTAATAACGTTGACAAATATTGTTTCTGGTATGTATCAATTTGCTAAATAAGGATGTTACGAGTGGATACATTTAAACAAGCAGTAGACTTAAACATGCTTAACTTATTGATTCAATGCACATTGAAATTAAATAGCTCCTGATCTAAAATATTTGCAGACTTACCTTAAAGAACTCTTCAATAGACGATTTTATTATACGCTCATTTTTTTCTCCGTTAACTTCACATTGCCAGAATCGTGTAATATTTTACGATATAGCACTCACGTGTAACTTCATATTGAACTCACTTGTGCCCAAGAGTGTACTAGGAACTACTTTGTAAACAAATCATGTACAATCTCGTTTTAGACACTTTATGTTTTGGTTGATTAAATTTGTTTCTGAATGAACTAAAGCAGATGTTTCGTGGACTGCCACATACCAGCTGCATTGCCACATTCCGCGTTAACTTTTTTGATACAATGTTTCGGATTTAGGCTAGCTATAGACGCCAGACAGGGTCCTTACAAATAACATGCAACTGACAAGGCATAAACTGTCTTCTTTAGCTGGTAATAAGAATGGCAAAAAATATGCTTACAGTTTTACATCCTGAATTTCCTCAAAATGTACTTTCTTAGTTCTGCAAATCCGAATTACACGAGCCATGTCATGGGTTCTAAAGCTTGATTACACATTTCGAAATTGTACTGTAATTTCGACTATATTCCAAGCGCAATTACATCCTCCTTACTGCACTCAAAATGAAATAAACATTAAATTCCATAGCGTCGTTTTGATAATTGCAATTGAAAGGCTTCATATTTTTCCCACATTATGATTATCAAACATTAAATAACAGAACAGAAACACACTTGCAGATGTCAACACGCGCTGCTCCCTCGCTGCTGAAATCCGATGTATTTCATGTAGAATTGGCACAGATAAATCCAGTCCATAATCACGAAATTTCGTAGAATAGATAAAAATACCAAAATCTATTCATTCCAGATCAAATGGGAAAGTTGTTGCAATGCGCATTCATTCACAATATGACTCCAAATTTCTATTTTAAGTAGACCAAAACGCCATTTTCTTTCGAAAATTATGTCTTGCTCGCGACTAGTTCAAATTTATTTGGGCGGAGTTATATGCTCATTAATAATGTTGTTGTTGTGTAATGATGAATCTGCGCTTGTGTATTTAGTTTGGAATACGGCATACATTCAGTTACTTTGTTTCTTGTAGTGTATTTATGTTTATATAATTAAACCTTGGGTAGAATAAGAAAATGAGCATATAATGAAAAGGTTACTGCATTTGTATGGGAAAATATGAACATGTTTTGTCGGATGGATGTACTTCACTCCCAAGGTCGTGCAGTATTTCCGTCCGAAAAACTAATTCATATTTTCCCTTACAAATGCAGTAACCTATAAACACTAAATAGATTCTTTAAAGCGTATTGCTGTTGAGTCGGAGTTAGCATCTGTTTATAAGATTTTAGGTTGATATGTTATTTATAGTAATAGACACTACCACATTTATATCCACTAATAATTGACCGTGTACATAATGTTTTTCTCACCCATGCGAAAGAGATCGGCACAATTTACAGATATTATGCGCAGTTTAGTATTTTTAATATGACAACATGTAAACTTATCCCTTTTTGTGATTCGGATTGGTTCATATAAACCCATGGCATTCTTGCTCAATATTCTCTTCACTGATTGGCCGCGATCGTTCGAATTTTCCTCAGTAAGGTTTTGTTTTTTTTGTTACTATGGACATTGTTCGGCCATTTTTCCTATCGATTACCCAAAGGGCATTGGGATAAATGTTCATGTTTGTAGAAATATGACCAATTTACCACACATAGGGTCATTGGAAATGAAACTAAGGATTTGGACAATGGATAGAAGCCTGAGGGATGCCTTTAACATGGGATCCATCCTGTGGCAAGCCTGGAATAATTATAATTTTATAGGAGTAAATTCACGTAACTATTCACAGAAAACTGGGCACAAACTTTATGATAGAACGTCATCCAACCGCTGCATTTGTACGCAGTAAAATAGCTTAAATGAGCTAATGTTTCTTAATATGTGATGAAATTCTGACTTAAAATTTGACTTTTTCTACTATTGTTCCAAATCAGATAATGCAAATATCAGGTCACACAAAAATTACATTAAATGTTTAATTTCTCTATGCGGTAATAACTCCATAACTTGAATATCCAACAATTTGAATGCATAGTAGAGAAAGTAACATGTTAGGTGGAAACATTGAAAACGCTCTCATCGATTTATACAGATCTTCTAACATAACACGAGCCAAACTATAAGACATTACACGCAATTTTTCCTTGGGTATACTTAAAAATGATGTTGTCCGTGTCAAATATTCTGTTTATTTCAATGGACAATGGCTCTTTGAATTATAATTTGAAGAAAAAAAATCAACTTTTAAATATTTCTATTTATAGAATTGCGCATTATTAATTGTTTTAGCGTCTGGGACTACACTTTGCACACAACAAATAAAAATTGCAGTGTCATCGTCAGAAAGAACGACATTATTTCTTCTTTCTCCCAAAACTATTTCCATTACAATCGAACCTGTGTGATAAACATTCCCAAATGGGCAATGATTTAATATACATTTATTAAACTCGTTGAATAATATCCATCTTTTACGAGCCTTACCCACTTAAGATCCTCAAAACAGAATTTATTTATTAAAATTGCACTGGTTTAATACTATTTTATTTTAGACTTGGCTGGCCATAACATTGGAGTACTGTTGAAATATCATGACGTATCTAACAATGTAGATGCCCATTCATGCCAGGTCATTATTGTGACCTCTTGCATATTCATTTTACAGTTTTCAAATCTAAAGATTTTACAATATTTGTTCCAACATGTATGTATCATAACAATTTGTGGCAATAAAGGAACAGACAATTGCAAACGTATTAAGTGTAATACAATGTACCCGGAGCTTAGAGTGTAACAGGTCGATTACTTGGCAATCATTACAGTTCCGTGAATGGCATGGCTGATTAATTACAATAATATTAATAGATATTCTTTAGTGCCGTATCCTCACCATAATTTGATCATTTTCTGTAACAGGAATTATATTCAAATGGTTTACATTAAATTAATTTTTTTCCCTGTGGAAGACTATCGTGTTGCATAAGTGCAAATAAGTTGCATTAATAAGCATGACGTAATTATAACATAGACAACTTGAAGTTATGAATTGAACATTAACATTATTTAATCTGAATATCTGATTAGAGAAGAACACAAACTTTGCAGTTACCCGATAAACCGATGATTAATTGGTAAAATATGCACATAGAACATAACTTCGCTATGATTCGTTTCGAATGATTTTACTTACAATATAAAAAGCCCTGAAATACCAGTTACATAGAGTAGAATATGGCACTGAGTTCCCATTACACAGCTTGAAAAAACTATTATTTGCTTTCTGACTTAAATCTGTTTTCAAGCAACCTAACTGGAAATCTAAAGTGCTCGGTTTGGTGATCATATTATGTTAAACTATATTTAATAGGCACAAGCTATAATTTGTATCATCATATTGACAATATTAGCAGGGCCTGTGGACAGACATCTAGAATTCGTTTTCAAATTGTTGTTTCGATTTTAGAAATAATGTGATTTAAAGATGTTTAGTGCTTTGTAAAATCAACCATACTCAATGGCAAATATAAATCAGTCGCAGATGCTAGGTGTTGGTTAATTTCAGACCTTTGATACAATCTGATATCATTGGTTTATATTTCTTATGCAGATCAAATTTTTACAGGGTCTTATGACTTTTGTATTGGCTGCCATAATGTGTAACATATCCACTTCATTAGTATACCTTGTTACATTTACTGATCCTTTTGACTAACGTAGCCTAAGTTTAAAAACTGTTTTAATAATAACCATAGAATGTCTCATCAACCAAAATGACACCTGCCTTTGATTGTACATCGATATAATGTATGTGTAATCAAACATAGATGCTAAGAAGCTCTCAAAATTTGTTTCAAACAAGGAAAAGAAAGTGGACATTATATTCCATTTATTTTCTTTTTACGAATGGTTGTCAGATGTTACTCAAAACTGTATTATTCATAAATAGGAAGATGCTAATCAGAATATGTGTAGAAGACATGTTTATTGAATGCAGAAACGGTCGCATTATGTGAAGGCAGATTTATAATTTATTACATTTTCGCATGTTTTGATATGTTTTCGGTCAAATACTTAAAAAAATACTTTTAGAAAAAATACATACATCCTCTATCAAAGATCTTTACATTCATTGAAAGATGCAGATAAACGCCGTATGGGCGAATGATCCACGTGCAATTTTGATACTTTGGTCGTGTATATTTGCGAACTTTTCTAAGTTTCAAACAAGGTCACTGAAGAACGAAGCAATTTAAGCGCGTTTGTTGGTTGCTGAGTTACACCAAACTCCTCTTTATATAACAAGTTCCTAATTATTAATCCAAGAGGCAATTCTGGAAAATATGACAGGGCTCCATACCCTAGATATCTTTTATGATTGTTTATACAAGTTTCGTGAGGCTTGTCCATGTGATATTATATACTATAATATTCTGTGTTTTAATATAGCATAAAATATATTGACCCATAGAAAGTAATTTCACTCTAAGCTCTGAACTGTCAATTTCAGCAATGTCAAATGCTTACGATAGTAAACCTACAATTGACTGGCGTCCACATTGACATTGATCTAGACTATCTTTCTACAACGGGTGAATTACGGCCGAATGGAGCAAGTAAAAGGCAAACAAACGTTTGCGACGTTTGCTGTGGAGATGGTCTTTGCAATGATGATAAGTGTACCTCAGTGAGAGGTAAGTACATATAAGTGAATGCAAAAGGAATTCTTTCCTCCTGTCCTGTGACAGCTTTGTAATTGGAAGACAGCAGGGTCTAGTTACCAGCATAAACATACATAAAACTATAACTCTTTTGTATAGCAGTTTTGTCAATTATTCCTACCCTCTGTCATATATGCATAAAAGTTTATATACCTTCCACGATGTTTTCCACTGGAAATGTATCCGGATTAGTAAACAGTGGTCTCATGTTCAGATGCACAATACAACTCAAATCGTGTCCCAAAGTTTGAATTGTCTATCGTAAACCGCTTTCGGCTAGTGTAAAGATTTTTTACACATGCAGGTACCTTGTTACGTCTGGAATTTTTTGTGTACCGTTGCAAAAATATATGTATACGCCTGCAAATATGATTGTTTGTTGCGGGATGTAAAACCGATCAGATGGGTAGACGTGTATCGAGGGATCGATATTGATATACTCAGAATAGGTAATCATAACCTCAAAAACCAACTTTTGCAAATTGTATCCAGCATTAATTTAACTTCTACTACTACTACTACTTATAATAATAATAATAATAATAATAATAATAATAATAATAATAATAATAATAATAATAATGATAATAATAATAATAATGATAATTATGATAATTATTATTATTATTATTATTATTATTATTATTATTATTATTATTCCTGTGGTAGTAACAGTTATAATAGGTGTAACATTGCCAATAGTCAGAGGCAGGAAGGGTATAAACTATCTCTTAATTAACAATACTTTTCTTAGTATTATTAATGAGCATTGTATGATAATAATGCAAACCTAATAACAAATATTACATGGTCTATTAGCAATACGTTACTTAAACCTAATTATAGCCTTCAATCTTATTTTTATTGCAGCTCGACTTGCCAAATTTGCCACAGAAAACCATTTTAATTACACTACCCTAAAGGTCATTCCATGAGGTGAACGGGGCCAGGAAAACCTTTCCAGTTATCTTGTCTGAAGACGCAATACGTACATAAAAACTCTAATATTTCAAAGAGTTTTCTCCGTTTTCATTTTGTGATGCCCATTTAATTTATCAACATAAGGTATACACTATTGTGTTTTTGTGCCTTAAAAGATGCAAGAAAAAACAAATATCGTAATGAAAGAAGCATTACAAATAAATAATAATGAAATGAAAGCATTTATATTCATACACAGCACTGAGAGATTCATTCATTATGAACAATGTTTCCTGCAAAATATTGAAATGTAAGAAATCTATAGATAGTTCTGGTCTTTGAAAGTAGACATACAGTTATATATATATATATATATATATATATATATATAACATATATATATATATATATATATATATATATATATATATATAACTCCTCTATATATATATAATACCATTAACACTAAATTCCATTTTAAATTTTACTCATTTAACCAAAGTAATAATGATTATTATGTCAGAATAAGTGTCTCATATTTTCATTCTGACTGGATTAATTTCATGTTGCACATGAAAGTAGTATATGTAGTTGATGATCCTCTCTCAGAGACCCCCCTGCCCCCAAAACTTTGTATGGTAACATTTTTGTCAGCAGTCCTTTTTAGCTCAAAATGATGACTTTTACACGATAACACATTTTCTGACAAAAATATGCTTTGTGGGCAGGGAGGGTCTCTGAGATAGGATGCATCAACTACATCTACTACTACGTACTTATTAGTCAAAATGTTATATTAAACGAATGAAATATTATATATATAATGTCATACTCAATAAAACATGTTGGATTTGATCTAACAAATAGATTTTGTAAAAGATTTAATTCGATCAAAGCAGCGTCAGGTTATGCTGGTATAAAACCTAAAATAATAAGCGATTGCATTAAAAATGTAGGCTATCATATATCGCCGAAATATGGGTCAGTATGGTTATTCGCGACTGAAAATGATATGAGAATAGCGGGTTGGGCAGATGATGTGATGACATTTATCGATAACATGGTTGATATATCATTTGATAAAGCCACATAAAATTAAACATCTACTTTTTATTATAATCTTTTTTCGTATTTGCTGACTCTCATTGGCAGAATATCTGTTAACATACTATCAATAATGCGGAACTCGCGTATTAAATCGTCCATATCATATTTTATGCCACGCAAATAAGATCGAATTTGATCAAATAATTTTTTATAGGTGACACTTGCTGTTTTGCAAGCATTACTTTTAGTCGCGAGTCGAGGCTCAACTTTTTTACAAGCTGCTGCAAGAGAAACACCGACACCAGATATTATTAACAAAAACGGATTTAATGATGCGCCACTTGAAATTATACCAGAGCCGGTCATTAGCAGCGGTAGATATGATATCACTCGCAGTATTTTTGCATAGTATTTGTAACATTTTTTGACGCACCAAAGATTTTTATGATAATATCTGTAATATTGCATTAAGCGTCAACATCTTGTTTGGGAATGTTTTCTGAAATATGATTAAAATCGACTATATTTTTTTTCATTATATAATATTTGTTTATATACCGTTATTTAAGTAACTAATTCGGGAGTTTCAGATACAAACTCAATACACCACCAATAAGTCGCTGCGGTTAACTTTTTATCATCCGCTATCAGCATAAACGTTTCCTCGATATCTTTGTTTAACACTATAGACACAATTCCAGAAAAATCATCGGTTGAATGACGCCATGGAAATGTGGTAAATATACTGAATTTTGCACTGCTAAACACAGATAATCTATATACACCAGTGACTTCTGCGATGTGTTTAAAAGTGTTATTTTGCTGCGACCATGTTGCTTTTCCTGATGCGACTGTGTACATGATATTGTTAGCTCGTCCGTGTGGAATTTTAACGAGATTAGTTTTTTGAATAATGTTAGGAATGCCACTAATGATATCGTTGAGTCTTGTGTTAATGTCAGCGAGATTAATAATAACAGTTGGTGGAGTTCAAAAAAATTCGTTAATAGATCTGTTTACATTTCTACGAAAATTTAGAAATGTTTGTACATGATTAATATAATCAGTTCTAAATGCGGCAATTCCATCATTGATTGTTGTTAACGAAGTCGTTATTGGAATTTCCTTATCGTCGACGTATTTTTTAGTTGCGGCGTCGAAATCTGTTTCTGGTGTTCTAAGATTATTAATACCGTTGTTGTTCATATTGAGAAATGAATACATGATACCACCGCGTACTAATAAGTACTTAGATTCTTGATCATCTACGTATTTTTTCGTTGTTGCATCTGTATCTGCGGTTGGGTTTCCAAGATATGTAATTTTTTTCCTGACATAACAATGTCACCAGTAAATACATCGCCAGCTTTCTTAACATAATCGTTAATAGACTTACCGAATCTTGTATTTTACCTTGATCAGCAAAAGTAACTATATTATTAACAGCCGCGGTGGGAATTCGTACAAGAACATCTGATAGTTGTATATTACTCGTTTTTAATCGTCCTTCTTTATCTTGAAAAATAACAACTTCGTTTTGATCAACACTTGTGATATTTAATAAATTAATAATTTCATTTTTGAGCTGATCAAGAGTTGCGTATTTAGATAAATCAGCTTGCTGAGCAGTTGTTGAATCTCCTACTAATGTTCCAAATTTTGAATAAAAACTCATTATTTATTTACTACTTGACAAAATTATATACCATAAAATTGTATAATGGCAAAATCGTCCATATTAAACTTTGATACAGAGCGGTTGGTGAAACATAAACATAATAATGAACTTCCAGATTGTCATTATCTTATAGTTGGTAGAAGTGGATCTGGCAAAACAAATTTGCTTATGAATTTACTTTTAGGAGATAATTTTAACTACGATCGCGTTTATATTTACACAATTAATCCGCAGCAAGATAAGTACGAGCTACTTAACAATTATAATGACAAACTTCGTGACGATCTTGAATCTGGCGAAGATTTCTTTATTATCAAACAACCGGAAGAACTTGTTCCAGTTAATCAACTCGATTCGTCCGAACACAAAATAGTTGTTTTTGATGATATTCCGCTAAACAACGAGGAAATGAATAAAATCAGATCGTATTTTTCACTGTCGCGAAATAAGAAATGTAATTCTATTTATCTCGCTCAAGGATATTATAATGTTGACAGATTTATTAGGCGAAATACTGGCTGTTTTATATTATTTCCAGGACTTGACAATGTTGACGTTAGAAATATCGCGAACGAATAATGCGGCGACGTAACAAAAGATAAATTTATTGAACTGTACCGTCAAGCAACAGCAAATAGATATGATTTCTTTTTGTTTGATAAGTTAACGAATGATAAGAATAAAATGTTTCTATGTTGTATTGAAAACTATCTACAATAATTTTTATAGAAAATAGTATATAATTAATGGAAAAACAAGCAAAGTACAGAAAACATATAGAAAATCTAAAAAAACTTGCGCAGTCTCAGGCAAAATTTAAACAGCTAGTACAGCAAGCACGGCGCGGTCAAGTTGCTGCAGCAGAAACAGCAGCTAAAGTTCTCAAACCAGTTACTGAGGCTTTACTTGGAAAACAACCTGAAGATAAGCTGCTATCAGAAGAAGAAGCTACAAAAATACAAGAAAAAGGTTTACTCGGACTAGTTAAAGAACAACAAGAAGCAGCTGCTGGAAGAATTATTGAGCGATCTGATGCAGAAAAAAGAAGATTAGCTGAGGCACTTGTAGCAAATATAGCTGATCCTGCTGCGAGACAAGCTACATTAGATCGTTTGATAAATAATCCGCTCGAACTTGAACAGAGACTGGCAGAGTTAACATCACAAGAAGCTAAAGATATTTTAACAAATGAATCAGAAAAATTAGCGGATATCGAAAAAGAGCAAGAAAGAGTTGGTAAGTTAACTGTAAAGTTTATGGCAGTTGAAGATCAAAGACTATTTTTTATAAAACAAGCAAATAATGAGATAACAGAAGATGAATACTATAATTTTTTAGAGAAAGAAAATATAAAAGATATTGATAATATAGATAAATGGACCGACGCAGAATATAACACATTAATTGATAAATTAGCTGTAATAATGAATGACAGTGATACTGCTAGAAATGAGATGGACACAGCCATAGGAAATGAAATGCTTCCACTTTATGATAGAATAAGATATGGTGTTATTGCTTCAGTATTTTTAAAAGCAGCACAAACCGATAGAGAAAAAGGTTACGGTAAGGGGTGGAATTTTAAAAGAAAATTTGAATTATTCGATAAAATTCGTGTAAAAAAATATAGAGAAGAAAAAACAGGAACAGGAGTCAGAATATTCGCATCAGTTACTGAAATGATCGGCAGATTAATGCTATTGATATCATCAAAAGAAGCAGGAAATGTTGGTGCTGAAATCGACAATGAAATTATTGACATACTTGATAATTTGAGATCGAGAAATTTATTAGCATCTGACGAATACAATACTTTGCACCGCGACTTAATCGCGGTGACTTAATTTTATAAAAATATAATAATAAATGTCAGCAACGCTATTACTCGACTCCAGCCAATCTGATAAAGATAGCGCGAACTTTTCGGTAAAGTATATTCCGCCAATAGAACTAGATTGTGAAAAACAATACGAAATTGGATTAATTTCATGCACTTGTTGGAACGCCATGGCAAACATTAAGACTGATGTCGATGATGTGTTTGAGTTTATAAATACTCTCGATGATAGTTGGAGAAAAGCCAGAATTCTGAAGAATGATGTAGAGGTTGCTCGGGTGAATGTTGAAGATGCTGATAAAAAAGAGAAGAAATTGCCATAGCAACACGTAAAGCAGGATATCTTGGTACTTTTATTATGGAAATTAAATATCCACCTAAAACTGCTCCGTGGACATCATTTAAAATTCCGCAAGGCGCTTATAACATAACTGATCTGAATAAAACGATAAAAGAACTTATAACGGTGAATAAAGGACCTGAAGATGATTTTGAGCTAGCACCGAATTATAATACATTGCGAGCTAGAATAAAAGTAAAAAATGGTTTGTCAGTTAGTCTTATATCACCAAAAAGTATCGCGTCATTAATAGGATTTAAACATGAAAATTATGTTTCTGTTGGTGATGCATCTGTCACGTATGACGGTGATTTTCCAGTAAATATAACTGAAGTTAACACAATATTGGTAAATTGCTCGATCGCGTCTGGTTCTTATTCAGCCAAAGGCAGCAAAGGTCAGACAATATACAGTTTCTCACCTGAAGTTCCACCAGGTTCTCTCATGCAAATCAATCCGAGACATATTATTTATTATCCGCTAAATGTTGAAAATCAAATAAGTGAAGTAAATATGCAATTGACAGACCAATCTGGAAGACAGTTGGATTTTAATAATGAAGTTGTTACTTATTACATGCACCTACGCGTTGCGTAGGCGAACAACAGTAAACATATATTTTTGAAAGATTTGACAACAAAATTATACAACCTCAGATATAATGAAACAGAAAAAAGTTTACAGAAGAAAAATAGTAGGAGGATTTTTCGGAAATATATTTACTAAAATTGTTGAAAATATTCCAGGATTAGCTCGTAAAGTTGCGCCAATTGCACTTGACGCGGGTAAAGCTTTTGTAACTGGAGCTGCATCTGCTGCTGGAACTGCAGTGGGACAAAAAAATATCTGATAAAATAAAAGGCGAACCTAAGGCGCATGCGGCACCGTCAATCAAGCAAGTTATTTCAGAAATCGCACCAACAAAAGAAACCCAACGCGCGATGATAACAACAACAAAAAAACTTTTATCACCAAAGGGCGAGCAGATTATACAAAATTTAATATCTAAAGTTACAACGCCGCAATAATTTTATATAACCTAATAAAACAAAAAAATGTCTGTGAAAAATTATCTCGATTTTGCAGAAACTTATGACACAGACAACACAGTAACGGAATTTGAGTATGTTGAATATCTTGATGAAAATTCTAACGAGCCAAATAAAACTGGCGTTAGAACATTTAGTACACGAGATGAGGACGTATTTCTACTGCCTCACAAAGCAATGTTAGAAGTTCGTGGTCGGATTATGACAATAGCTGATCCACCTGCCGCAATTGCAGCTAATGCAGAAGTAGCTCTTGTAAATAATGGTTGGTGTTTATTTAGAAGTGCTCGATATCAGCTGGCCAATCAAACAGTCGAAGATATTTCAAGTCACTTACAAGTTGCAAGTACAATCTTAAATATTGTTTCGTTTTCCGACGATTACTCCAAATCAACTGCAACTAATATGATGTGGTTTAAAGATACTGGAACTGTAGATGTGGGATCTGTAGAATTTATTCCAAAGACAGCAGTTGTAGCTGGAGCTAATGCTGCTGCAAGCGCTGCAAATGTGAAACATTTTCTTATTCTTTATGCTGGTTCTCTTGGTATAGCCGCACCAGCTGCGGACGCTAATGCAGACGCTACAAGAGTCTCACTTACTGCAGCCTGTAATAATCTTGGTATAACTGCACCAGGGGCAGGTGATGACGGTACTGCGATGTTAGGTTTAGTTAACGATAATATAGTAGGTTTTAAAAGTGCACGTTATAATGAAGG
>JAECUM010034771.1:0-30374 GCA_016617855.1 Megalonaias nervosa
ATATATGATTTAGACGTCTTCCACCTGCTTTTTACAAAAATATTAATTCAGATTTTCCGTTGTTGCTAAGACATTGAGCCATATATTGACTGATAGTGTGAGCCATATATGGACTGATAGTGTGAGCCATATATGGACTGATAGTGTGAGCCATATATGGAATGATAATGCCCCTGCAGCGTACTATATTCAAATTTCTTGACATCTTATAAATCATCCCCATTTTGTGCATTCTGTATCTAGAAACACGCTGGACAGTGTTACTAAATAAGAGTACCGGATTCTGCCAAATTTAATTTCGCAGAAAGACAGACGTTTTCCAATGGGAATTCAACTTTAATATCTGCCCTAGCCCTCGAAATGTGGGTTTCATAATAAGTATGCAAACTGGTCACTACCATAGATGTAACCACAAAGTTTTGTGAACTTTAGAGAAAATGAAATAAAAGGAGATGGATCGCAGATGGCCAGAACCCATTAAGAGTGGTGTTGTGAGGCAGGACGCAGTTACAAGATATTCAATTAAAACAGCCGAGATTGTGCTTTGACATTAAGTATTATATTATTTTTCCTATGCCCATCTCATCTTTGCTGGCCAAAAGGTATGGTGGCTGCTAGAATCATCAAGTAGACGCAGAAGATGTTAGTAATAGTTGAATAAAATATCGAACATCATAATTCTTTGGGACTTGATGTCAGACATATTGAGTACAGTACTAATAGATACATGATTCATGTAACGTTTTATGAACACAGGACCTATTACCTACCATTTTTAGTTTTCCTTGTATTATAGCAGCATATGCTTACTAGTGCACGACTTTACCATAAGATTATTTTGTTACTTTATGATGGCTTTTGCGTATTTCTTTGGATTTTTTTTTAAAGAAGACAAATCATTTATCTTCATGTACATGACGAGTTCACTAATTCATGCTCTAATAGTCCGTCTCTAAAATCATTACTTATATATGGAACAATGCATTTTGACAAGTATTTTGTATCGTTGTCTACAAAGTCCTTACTTTCATCTCAAGCAATGAAACAAGTCTTTAAATTATCTGCAAGGTTTAAATATAAATATATGTTCTTTCTAACGAAAACTTGTTCAATATACTCGTGTAAAGTTTAAAACTAAAATCTGAAGGAATAAACTCCAACATAGGGACCAAGAAGACTACGAAATCTCGACCATTTACAATATTTTGTCAGAAAAGATATATTAATAATCGTTACATACTTCGTCTGCAAGACAAGTGCAAAATATCAATGGTTTCCTAATCTTGCCTATGCAAGACGCAATAGCTCCATATACTCAGATTTTGCGCATTAGTTATCATCTCTTGGAAGTAAGATATCATTGTGTGCCATCACACATGCATTAGGTATCATCGCTTCTATGGTTGTTACTTGGAAACAAAATCTCGTTGGGTGGCATCACACATGCAGATGGTATCATCTCTTTTATGGTTATTACTTGAAAGTAAGATATTGTTGTCAGACATCACAAGTGCAGTTGGAACTGTTACGACACTATGGTCTTAAACTAAAAAGATAAGATAAAACAGTTTTGTAAATTTCAACAAATGTATCATTTTCTTAGAATACAAAATGAAAATTAAAAAGAATTTTCATTATTGTGAATTAAATCCCCATAGTCCTATCACAAGTCAAAAGGAATAGAGTTCCAAATGAATTCTAGTGGTATTTTGAATAAATTCCCAATTTCTAATGTGCTGATGTGCCAATAGCCTCAAATGTGCTAAGGTACCGACAATCTTGATGTATCAATGATACAATCCAAAATGTCCTTGAATGAATTCGCAATAATCCAAAATAGTGATTTAGTCAAAAGAAGTACCTTTGTAATTCCAGTGAATAATTATAATAAGCACTCTATAATAAACACTGAACACAACAGTAAGACTGATTCTGCTTCAGATGTTAAGGTAGGAATGAGTATTCTTGAAGTAAACAACCATTAGATACCCCTCCCACTTGACCTAGGTAGCAGTTGCTAATTTCTTTAACGGCAACATAGTTCATTGCGGTCAATCTACGTGTATTTAAAATCACTCCTTTAACAAGACGAACCGGATTGTTGTCAGATTATTACAATGAAGACACTAAGAATGATAACGAAAACAAGATGTTTATTTATGATTAAAGATAGAAAAATCCTATACCAAACTCATGCGCGTAAATTCCAACATTGGATTTTCAAGACAATGAGACGCAGTAAGTTAAACGATATAACGAAAAACGATACTATTCTTATCTGGAAAGAATTGTAATAAATAATTTGAAACGAATTTTCAACAATAAATGAATTGAAATTAAACAAATTAAACGTATAAAAGAAACAACGATTAATAACTCAATGATATGATTTCACTGAAATAGTGATAAATGATTTCATAAATTGGGACATATCCTGCGGCGTCCAATTCACAACTACTAGATATTTTCAGCCCCACCGCTCTGCCGGATTGTCAATTAGACACCACGAATGGCCCGCCCCTCCCGGTCTGCCCAAGGATCCGTAGAACCCCTTTTGTTCCCTGCAGACCCGTTGGTCCCGAAACTTTGGTCCTTTACCAAGAGATAACCACCATCTTCCTTCAGGCTACGAGTACCACCGACAGCATCACACAGGGTATATACCAAATTATCACCACGGCTAAAACAACACATTCAGTAACAATCGCTTTATCCCTGTCACTTCTTCACTCCTTCAGTCCTTCCAGATGAAAATATATCTAAATCCGTGTAATATCTGTGGCAAGGTCATGTATAACATGCAATGAAGTGCGTGACACATGCGCGAAGTGGAGTTGATTATTTAATAAAAATCATATCATCCGGACCTCTGTAAAAGGTTATCATAATCAGGTTCATATGTGAACCTGTATAGCCCCTTAGTACATCCAACATTAAGGCGAACACAATCCTTCGTAATGTCAAGTTAGAATGCAATGCACGGCCTGTGCGCTCAAGTTACATGGGTTTCCCCATTGTAAGCACTTTGCTCGTCCAGCATTGAGTGAAACGAACTCACTACATCAAAATAATGTATGATATAGATAATCCACCCTGAGGCAACGCTGTACACAGAAACGAAACCCGAATATATTTTATTCCAAGTATACGTAAAAAATATATATACTCAATTCCGAGACAACTCCTTTCCACGATAGTTAAATGCAACATTGTCAATTTCTAACCGTTATTTTAAATCGTGCAGCAATAGCTGATATAGGCCCTCGTTCCACCATGCATGGAATGGCGGGATCACATTTACAATAACATAGTCTGAAGCTAGGTTAAGGTTTATTACATTTCATCTGACAATGACAACAGCCTTATCTACATGAAGATCACTACAATGGTTTTCTCTAAGGTTTTATAGACATAAGTATCTATCCAGATATCTATGCAATTACTATTGCTCTTATATCGGCTTTCAGGGTTAGGCGTTGTGTATACAAGTTTTACAAGATAATATTTAATTTATCGTCATGTATCCTTGGAGTGTTCTTTGGTTTTAAACATATTTTATTGCCATAATTACAGCACATGGGGTCGGGCTACAAGTTTTCACAACTTAGCAACAGCACTCCCCCAAATAAACAAGCAGGCACATGACATGTGGCAAGGATTAACAGTCGTTGAGTATATATTTATGTGTGGATTGGAAAAAAATTGAATATCTAAAAATTCATTATACTAGACGAGTTAATACAAAATAAGTGTAAAACAACTAATTTAAAGAAGAGAAAGGAGGAGGATGGGGGACTTATAAAGGGCTATGTGGCGGGTACGGAGGGAGATCGTACCAGTAGGAAGTTTGTCTTAGACGATTATTGAAATCTTTTTAGTATCTTTTTAAGTCTGGAGGATTTCAAATATGCGAGTGTTTAGGTCATTTGATAGCTCTGATAACCAAAACATAAGACATATGTACTAACATGTATGAATGACTGGTTTAAACAATGCATTAGTCTCTGTCTTGGTACTGTATGTTTCTCACAATCAAAAATATAATGGTAGGCAGTCTCATCGTCCTCTCTACCCATGCGCAATGGACTATCAACAAACAATTTTGAAAACAAATCATTATTTAAATCACTGCAGTTACTTCTTATCCTAGAATGAATACTTGATGATTTCCTGTTATAATAATATAGTGGTACATGTTTATGTGTATGTGAAATTTTACGTTTACATATTAAATACACTTTTTCATGCTTTATTGGATCCGGCAGAGTGTTAAAAACCTTTACTGTGGAAGACCTACAGGCCTATATCAGAATTTCTGGAGATTTAGAACCCAGTGTGTACTTGTTGAAAATTATTTGTATTTCTCGAATTATATTGTCTTGTATGTCCAAATAACAGAGGTACAAGATCTTGGAGTAAAGAGTGTGAAAACCATATACAATTTTGTGAAAAAATACAGAGTTTGTGAAATGTTCTTCTTTCCGATAATGGGAGCCAACCGGTTTCTCTGTAAATATTGTTAGTAGTAGCCCTATTGGTTAAGTCCAGTTACATTTCTTCCCGCTTGAAGTTGCAGTCTTAATAAGGCAGCGGCAGAGTAGTCCTCCCATGTTATATCAGCATACTCTAGGAAAGGGTATATACAAGAGAGATAAATTCTTTTTAATGTTTTTCTACCTAGATTGTATTAAATGGACCTCAAAACATTTAATATTCTGGATGCATGTAAGCAGATATTATCAGTATGTTTCGAAAAGCTACCAGAGTTAGTGAATGTCAGACGAAGGTGTTTATGATGCTCAACAAAATCCAAAAGCTAATTTTGAAACTCAAGCTCGAGAAAAACTGGGTCTGATTTGTTGAGGAAAAAAATAGCATGGGTCTTTGAAGGGTTAAAACGTTTGGGCCATTGGTCTTTGAAGAGTTAAAACGTTTGGGCCATTGGTCTTTGAAGGGTTAAACGTTTGGGCCATTGGTCTTTAGTTTTAAGATCAGAGTTTATCACATATTCGATGTCATTGGTATTTAATGAGGAGTAAGGTATTGAACTGTCATCACCGAAACGTCTTGTGACACTTAGGAGATTTTATGCAATGCCATATATAAGAAAAAATAATGGAACTAAAACAGATCCTCGTGGAAGTCCATTAAACACGTTTGTTCGTTGATTCAAATGTATTAACAAATACTTTTTGAAGTTGATCAGAAAGATAGTTGATTAGCCAACTAATTAAATGAGAATTTATTCCGTATGTTTTCAATTTATAGTTCAAATTTGTTATACCAGAAGCGATCAAAAGCCTTTGAAACATCTCAAAATATCCTCCGTTTGTCTAAAGCAGTACATTTTTTTCATAAAATTTTCATTCAGTATGTATATGTTAATATACGATTGGCTCGTACTTACTTGCACATTAGATGCACACATACACACACGCATTCACACATATCTATACATATATGCACATACATACTATGCATACATGTGTTTATAACGCGCTTACATGTACATAATAAAAGAGTGCAACAGCGCCCAGGCGAACATATCTAACTTGCAGTTAACATGAAAATGTGGTACAAAGAAAACATGTAGCTATGAAATTGTTTTACAAGCAAAAAGAAAAATATGTACTTATTAACCAATAATTTAAAGTAAGAGATACAATATAAGCCGAAATACCAAACGCATCCAGAGTAATGCAAGAAACAAATAACATTTACAACAGATAATAGGGTAAGGCGAAGGAGAAAATGCTGTTAGAACGTGCGGCTTAGGGCATTCTTTGACTGGCGTGTAGGCCGGTGAAAGTGTATTAAAACCCACTGACAACAGGAATGAGCGTTGAGGGATAAAGAAATTCCAAAAGGATATACAATTGGATATGCTTAAAACAAAAGGTAAGTTGTGATTATTATTTTGGACATATATCAAAGTTGTAGAGAGAGCACAATAATCCAGCTAGACACCATTTGTCGATTAAGTGAACTATGCTAAGTCTGGAAAAGTCAACTCCGATTCTGCATTTTAAATCGGAGAGAAACAAGGATAACAAGGTGTTACTAGTTACCACATCTTTTTGATAATATGCTTGTATAAGTTTAATCCATATACCATACTTATATTTGGCACATAATAAGAGGCACAAGTCCTCAGTATTTTGAAATAACTCATTTTCATTCAAACCAATCAGAAACTAGGACAGTCTGGACTTAAATGTCCTCCTTAAATCACGTAATGTTTACTATAGTGTTCCATAATATCGATCTTGGAATGTTTACAATCGAAATAGTACACATTATAGGACTCGTACTAAAAGTACAAAACTGGTTCATAGGATCTTAGAATAAAAATGTCATTATCTAAATGACTCTTACAAAAGCTACGTTATTATGAAAATGATATACATGATATAGATATACATAACACATGGCTTCGCTTCGAAGAATATTGACTAATGGGTCTGAATGGAAACAATTTCTAAACTTTTCAGTTGAAATGTTGATAATTTAAGTTTATTTAGAATATATTTTCTTGACTCAATAAAAAAACGTAATTCAGTCCCTTTTGGATAGAGTTTTCTATGAAATATTTAGAACCACCAAGATGATTCAAACAGTCCTATATGAACATATTTTATAAACACAAATATAGAGATGATACTGCTTGGAACGAATGAATGACTGATATATTTCATGGAAAAGCTTGAAAATGCTTGAGTTTTGCTTCTACGAGATAAAATATACACGTTATTCACTCAGAGCAAGCAAATTTTCTTTTTCTTTTATCCTCAAATTTATTGGCTAGCAATATGTATAACAAACTGATAACAAATTCTTACTGTATCCCTCAAGATAATGTCAGCGGTTTACCGTGTATGTTCTAGTGATTTTCTGTATATCGGCACAGAAAATATCAGCTTTAACATTACTCTCCTCAGTAATTCAAGGCAAAACAGAACATTAAAATAAACCAAACTGAATATATCCACATTACTGCATTTGAACTTGGTTTGAATGCATACTAGGTGGCTATACTTACCACTAGATTAGGCAAGCGTCTATAAATAACTCAGATTTTTCGATAAAATGTTATCGACGTGGCAATGAAAATATTTAACTCTAGTGAATTATCACAATTATTTTACTTGGAAAATCCAGTAATTCAAGGTCAAGCATAAGATGATGTTTACTCCCTTTATTAGAATATATGGAAAAAATGTGCTATACAAAACATGGTTTCATAATACCATTATATTTGTTAACGATTTCGTAAATGATGATGGTTCCTGGATAAGATTTGACAGTTTCAAAGATAAATTTTCTATTATGAAAGTATACTTGCAGCTATAAAGTCATGTGTAAATAAATTCTGTTTCAATTATGACTATGACTGGCAACAACATTTTTAAATGTTGTGCATAAGATCTCTCTCCATCTCTCTCTCCACCTCTCTACCCCCTCTCCCTCTCTCTCCCTCCCTCTCTCCCTCTCCCCCTCTTCTTTTCCCCCTCTCTCTCCCTCTCCCCCTCTCTCCCCCTTCCCCTCTCCCACTCCCCCTCTCTCCCTCTAGATAAAGATATATACAGATAGATATAAGATGAAGTTTACTCCCTATATTATGCACATTACTGATTAAATGGATGATTAATGTCATAATGACTTTAAAGATGTATCAAAGATGTGTGATTAAATGGATGATTAAATGGATGAATAATGTGATAATGACTTTCACTGCAATAGTTCACACAGATTCTCTCCGTTTGCTAAGCAAAGCCTACGAATGAAATGAAATAGGATATCGTTTCATTTTTTTGTGTGTGTGATAAGAGAACTTCTTGGGCTTTGAACAACTCATTCAAAGAGTAAAAATCAATTTGCGTTTTGTTTGTAGCAGCTATGTGCCAATTACGTTTTGCGATCGGAAGGGGGGGGGGGCAAGTGGCCGAGAGGTACAAAGCGCTAGCCTTTACCGATCGCTGCCATCTATTCTGTCCTCTTCTTGGGGATGGCCAATGTAGGTATGTGAGAAAGCTGCCAGTAGCTTCCTATCGGTCAGTGGTTCTTTTCTGTGTTTTCCTTGGGTTCTTCTTCCACGCATATACTGGCCGCCACGTATAACCGACTTGACCTGAGAAATGGCGTTAAACCCAAAACAACAACAATGATCTTGGGTTTACCCACCCTCGACTTTTCTTCAATTCAAAACAGTATTCGATACGTAATGAATATTTGTTTCATTGTTAGTGTATGGGCATAAGGATATTTCTCTATCACATCGAAAACGAAATTACAGGTCTCTTGAAGTTAAAATAATGTTTCAGCAAGATATTATGACAGTCAGAGCTCTTCCCCAAGGAAAGCAGAAAATTCTTCGAAACCAGCGGAAGCGGCATTGGGCAGTCACTTTAAGCAAGGGCTAGCAAAATTAAGCAGTATTCTATTGCAACCACAACAACTAAGACTTAATTTGTAACTTGTATCTAGTATTTATGTACAGTCTATTTATTCACAGGACTACTTAGTCACATGATCACCAGATCTTTAACATTAGTATTCGATCATAATCAGCAGTTTGCCTGTATTGGTTGAATTAGCACGTGCTCATTTGACCGCTAACATCAAAAGACGTGTAGGCTACAATAGTGCGGTCTCGTAACAATGCAATATAGGATGTGGCAAAGAACGATATCCAGCTTATAAACACTGTCAATTTGGCTCTTCCGTCGACTTATTCAAGAGACAAAATCAATTTTAGTTGCTGTGTCTCACAGGGTGGAAGTCAATAGCACAGCCTTTGAAATTTTATCATGCAAGGTTGGCAACGCAGTTTTTGAGTGGGTAGGGATGCAATATAAAAATTGGTAAATTTTTTTATGCCATTCAAAAAAGTTACAGAAATCATATCTTGCTTAAAAGAACGAATACTAATGAATGCTAATCATCCGTCCGCCTCGGTACCATCACTGTGAGGATGGTAGTTCCAAAATATTCGAGAAAAAGTATTGTACGTCCAACATGACAAAAGTTAAGAACGACTCCATTTTGAAGGTCAATATAGCGCTTCCTATGCCTCGGAATTCCATTAACATTTAAATTCTAAATGTTTTGCAGTCTATATGCATTTACTGGTCTATAAATGTATGGCTGAAAATAAAATGAAAACTTGTTTACTTGCCTTGATGTACTGTTTTAAGCTCTGTCGTGCATAAATAGCAAAGGGAGATAATTCCGATTGCGACTGTCTTTTCGTAGGTACTTCATGCAGCGAATATGATGGGGCCTTGAAATATATATGCATGTATGGGAATTTCTCCGCTCTAATATTCTGTCATTATCTTAATACAGTGATGGAATTTCGGAAGCCTGAGGTAGATACACTCAGCAAGAATGTGTTCCACTGTTGATGCCTTTTTTCTCAAACCTTAATCCTTCTCATCCGGTTTCATTTTAGAGCCATATTTATTTATTTATTTATTTATTTATTTATTTATTTATTTATTTATTTTATCTATTGTCAAAGTTTTAAATTATGCATGCATAATAATGACGTAATGTTGGGAAGAAGGCAACTTACTTTTCTGCGTTGCGCGTATAACTTAATATCACTGATGATTCTAATCGTTTTTTCTCAAGACGTTTCTTAGTTAAATCCGGCGTTATTCGTTGCATAAATGTATGAACAAGAATGTAATTACAGAAATTACAGGTACTATAACCTGCGTTTTCGTGTAAGTATATATACAACTTATTCAGTAAGGAACACAGTGAGGAAATAAAGCTGAACTGACGAATTTAACATTGTACATAAGCATAATAATAACAAGAGGCGAAGACGAAATATAACGATGTCTGTTAAGTATCAGAATGTAACTGGAGAGTAGGGCATCTTGGTTCTGGCATCAGATTTCACAACCGTAGCATATTTCAGTTCTAAATGAGTTAAGGTTGTACTGTTCTTTCAATAATCACAATACTAATTTCAGCAGCGGTAATATCAAAGAGACACTTGAGATGCATTGTGCAAAATGATCTAGTTTTATTTATGGATAATTTGAAAGAAAAGAAAGATGCTGGACAAATCCATCAGCAAGTATTGATTCCTTTTTTGATCAAGTGTCTCTACTCACTTTGATGACGGCTTCCATAACTTACACAATGTTTTCTTTTAAGGTAATTTATATTGTTAATTCGGATATAAAACTTTTTTAAAAAAACATATTGGATTCATCTTTTGAATACTATTTAATATGTTTGCAATCTCACATTATATATAAATTTGATTGACAAATTAATTGTATTTGGTCACTTTTTGATATTGGTGTTGGTCTGAAACACTAAATAACTTGGTTGGTTGGGCTGAACCAAGACAAGACAAGATTGTATTACACTCGGGTTGTAAAGGTTACAACACATCAGGTATATAAGAAAAAAGAACATGAATAAATACAGCGTGTGGTGATATTACATAATGCTTAATAGGTTTTACAATATTTGGAAAACACAATCTAAAAATCTGCAGATATTTTTTTTAAGAATCTTATGTTACCAGTATTCATTAATTGATTATATTTAAAAACCTTAGTCCTGGAAGTGTAAAAGTGAGGTTTAAGTTTTCGTCTTTCATCGTGAATATAAGAACATGACAGAAGAGATATTCGTCCCCTATTTCTTGAGACTGACAAAGTATGCCATATATTTCGTTGTAGAGAACATTAGCCCACCTACCAGTTTCGACGGGAAACCTTTGATTTGCAGTTCTAATCTTAAACTTTAAAGATGTATTTTTGGCAATGAGAGATAGATCTTTTCTAAATCCAAACTCGTTTTAAATAACCTGTAATTAAGACCTTTAGATGACATATTGATGTTAGCTGCCCAAGCTTGTATGTACTGATCTTTTAGTCGTTGTTCTATAGAGTTTGTTAACCATTTAACTGATATAAAACTGATTCTTCACACGTAACTTAACCCAACATTATCTAATATAGATTTTACTTCAAGTAACTTTTTATTTTCATACGAATTATCACCAAGGTGTTTGTATAAGAGATAATACATACAATCAGATAATATTTCTTCATAACCATTAACCGATTTAGCCCAATAGTTGACCATCCGGCTTTAATGTTGATAATTAAGGGGAAACAACCGAGTTCTCCCTATACCATATATTGAGGGCATATGTTAAAATTGGTACAATGGTGTGGTCGAACAGTTTCAGTTTACAATCAACAGTCAAATCTAGATTGTGTATACGCTTTTTTAGTAATTGCATAATTTTATAAATGCATAATTTTATTTTCTATGGATACTAGGTTATTCAGGCTGTTGGAGAACTTCCAGTTCTTGAGAAATATAAGATCTAAGTATTTGTATTCATTCATGAACCCTTTTTAAAGTATCTTGCCTTCAATGTTATTAATATCTGTTCGTATTAATAGTAACCTATACAACGCTTCTGTGTTTTGTCATAAAATTTTATTGTCATATTTACATAATAAAATATACAAAATTTATTCACGATACATATATGAAAACAAAACCTTTTCATACATTAGGTATGCCAGAAACACGTACTCAGGCTGAACCACATATCTAAGTATTTTGCTTACAATAATTTTGGTCATTTCTATTTATCAATTACAATTTTGTTTATACATACAGTAGCGTTGTCCTTTCGTTTTCCTTACTGATATATATATATATATATATATATATATATATATATATATATATATATATATATATATATATATATATATATATATATATATATTGAAAATTGCTATACCAAATCAAGTGGAACTGAAATTGTATAGTTTCCCTTTTGTATTTGTGACAAGTGTCTAATACATATATATTGGACGATTTTAATAAATATATCACTTCTACTGTGCTACTATGCTTCTCTTGAACTATTTATTTATACTAGCAAAATAATAAATTCAGTATTTTTAATTTTATTATTTGATATAAAAATTTTACAGTTTTAAAATCTTCATAAATAAATGTATAAAAGGGCATAATTCAATATTAATTCTGAAATAGAATGTCTATGTATCAACTTTTTGGATTCTGTCTGATAAATCTTAAAATTTCTAGATAATTCATAATATCTAATAAATTATACATATTTAAAGGGAAATAAAACGGGTTGTCTATGTTCTTCCAATAAATGAGAAGACTTTGTATATGCCAATACCGCTATAGTTTTACTACGAGCGAAACACCGCAGCTCACTAGATGAAGTGGTGCGCGCTCTCAGCAGTTAGCATTCCGCAATGAAAGCTGAAGGAAATCTGGTTGTTTCGCACCCTAGGATATATGGCATCAGGTCACAATTAATAGTTCCTCTAATTAAGGAAGATATATCAAATTTAGTTTTGGTTTCTCAAGAAGACTTGGACCACAACTTGCACCTTGTGGAACACCAGCACTACACACTTTCTGACAGCTGTCACATGTCTTGTTTGCAAGGAAATTCCAAAAGACTTCATGTATAAAGTTGAAATAAGTGTGGCATGCAAATATAAAAGTTTGACTAAAATTGGCCATACAAATTGGGCCTGTCAGGTATCAGGTCACAATTAATAGTTCCGGTTCAGTACCCACGAATGTAGTCCCAGTCTATTTTTAGAGCATTTTTTTTTTCCTGTCTCCGTTTGGTGGTGATACAAGAGTTAGATTTAGGCATTCTTGGTATGGATTTAAAGGCAATAGTTTATTCTTTAGAATATGAGTTTATGGTGTGGTTGTCTGTGCGTGTTTCGGCGACAGTGTACAGTGAATAATAAGGTCTTGGTGATGATCCGGAAGTGAAATCTGTGTTCCATTGCACGTTGGTTTGTTGACAGTCAAGCCTTTCAAAAAAATGCCGGTGAACCTTTGACAAGAACTTCACCGTGAAGTCATCTTTGAAGGTATTTTAGATTAACATATGATTTGTATTGATTGTCACACAGTGGAAAGTTCAGTACTGAGAAACAAGTGTAGAGAATATATAGTAAAATTAATTGTGTTCTATGGCCATATGCTAAGCTATATCTGTGGGCTACTCTATTCAGTTTACGAGATGTATGACTGGTACAGCATATATTTGTTTCATTACATATATGTGTGCAAGCATGAGAAAGAATATCCAACAAAAAAACTACTCTTCGACGTAATGAACAATAGCCGCTAAAAACGACTCAAATACATAGCCGCTAAAAATCTAAATCATATAAAGAGGAACTCTTCCTTGTCGCAAACACACACGCATGCGCGCATGTGAGTGTCTTTCTGTGTAATTTTGTGTACGACATTTAAACTAAAGTAGCAAACAATTTGTATATAGTATAATAATATAGCATACAGCGAGTGAGCTTTTGGTTCACCCCAAGTTTATGCATGTCAAGTGTGGATGTAATGGTTAGGACACTAAACGAACCTACAAATAGTCATATGTAGATAGGAATTCTCTCGAATTGCAACTTAATGGTGATATTTAGAAAATGGGTTTGTGAATACTGGCCTTTATGATCCCCAATATACACATCTTTCATTGTCATTGGACACTGGCACAGAACACACTTCAGTCGAGATTCACCCAATTAGGAGGCATGCATGAATCGGGTATGTGTCCAACACATATGCAACCCAATACCACCTCACCTCTGCCATTTTTTCTGTATCAATGATGCCACTCTCCAAACGAGATCTGGAATGCAGGACAGTATTCTCATGAAATTTTAAGTGGAGATTGTCAATTAGGTATTCAGAAAGTTATATTTAGATCTTGCCTTCATTTGTAGGCATTCTCTTGGGTGAATGATTAAGTAGCATATTTCATTTTTATATGCAAATGTTATTAGGGAAACGGATAAGAAATCTTTTACTGAAATTTTGAAGTGGTCTTCATTTGGATTTAGTCACTTGATTTGTTAATAGACATCCTTACAGTAATTTTAGATTTTCCCTTCATTTGGATTCAGTCACGTCATCAAAAAACTAATTCTTAGGTAGCACACTTCATTTCTGTTGCAAATAAGGCTATAGAATTTTGCTAAATAAATTGAAAGAAATGTCCTTACATTTTCACAAACTCTTTACTTTGCAATTAAATGTAATAAATTTCAAATAGATGTCGTACTGTGTTTTGAAGATTTTGCCTTTATTATGACTCAATTACTTGGTCGAAAACAAGTTTTTGATGGAATATTTTTTAGCAGACGCGGTTTAGCAAATGTAACAAGGGCATTGGAGAAACGTTTTGCTGAAAGTTTCAAATATTTGTTTTGCATGTTAATATACAAAACTGTAGTAGTGTCTAGTAGTGTTTGAGAATATGTAATGGTGGTTTAGAATGGTTTATATATATTAATTCAATCTATCAAGTTTGGGCAAGTTCTGCTGAGCTGGTTTGGAGAAGAAGTTGTTTAAAAGTTTTTCCAATTTCAATGATGATGGCCATATTTGATGGTAGATCAGCATCACTTTTAGAGATTTGAAAGGCATTTATGCCAAGGTGGTTCATGTCATGTTTAGTCAAATTTTGTTGACTAATTTTTGAGAACATCGTTTTAAGGTTTATGTCTTTATTTTTTGTAATGACTGCCATTTTTGTTGGTGGATAGGAATCATTTGTACAGTCTTAAAGCCGTTTATGCAAAGTTTGCTTCCAGTCAAATATGGTTATATTATTTTGAGCTAATTTTGGCAAGAAATTGTTTCATGAATCTTTTTTTAGTAATTGTAGACTCTTTTGATTGCGGATCGGAAACATTTTTATAAATTTGAATGAGCTTTGTTCCAGGATATTTTCTGTAATTCTGGCCATGTTCAATTGTGCTGATTATTAGACGAATGTGTTTAAAGTCTAGTTTTAGTATGGAAATCTGTATCATCTACTCAATTTATAATTTAGTTTTATTTAAGTCATTTGGGGTTATGACATTATATTTTAAATTCTATCATTCAGCGGCTGGCTAGTACTATATTAAAATACATGTACACTACGACCGCTAAGGTCAAGTTAACAACTATTTAGGTCAAAATACGCCACGCATTAATTTGAATAGAGATCATGTGAACATCACGTGAAATTATAAGTACATTTGCCCTGTAGAGCCATCATGCACGCACTAATTCTCGATTGGTTCAATAGTTGAGAAGGTCAGGGCATAACTGTTTTGATTTGTTTCAAAATAATACGATTGAATTGTACGATGAATTTTTTAGTGAATCCGAATATGTTGTTTTTGGTGCATACAATGAGAACACACGCGCCACGTATTCTATTATCCAGTCTGTGCCAGTGATGTAAGAGTCGTTGAGAAGAAATTGTGATTTATTTATATTTGTTCGTTGGATTCACTAGAGTAGAAAATCTTAATTTAAACAGCCAGTACCTATAGGATTATGTGAATTTATTCAAGGACTTTAAAATTTTAATAATTGAGGATTATGTGAAACTTTAAAGGTGATCAGTGATATTTTACTTTCAGGGGTTTACCTTGAAGTAAAACATTTAGATTTAGAACTGTTATTCTTCCGTGGTGCTAGCACGTTAACACATAAGCACGTTACAACCTTTATTCAGAATACCGTTGAACATTTTCCGTAAGATAAAGGCAACCATATTTGATGGTTAATCGAAACCATATGTGTAAAATTGAAAACCCCTTTTGCCTGAATCCTTTCTATCATATTCTGTAGAGCTGGTTTAAAGAAAAATTTGTTTAACAGTTTTTCTATATTTTATTAACTGTATTTGGTCATAGATCGATACAATTTGTACACATTGTAAATGCCCTTCATGCAAGGATCGTCTCTGCCATATTTGTTTTTAAATTTATGTTGTGCGTTTTAATAAGAAGTTGTTGATTGCATTAATGTTATGAAAAAATCGTTTCAAAGTTTCAATTGTTGATGTGCGATGTAGACAGAAGCAGTACCATACCATAAGCTAATTTGACCTTCAAAAAGAACCTGTTTGTTAAAACCAAGACACAAATAAACTTTGTATTAAACAAAATTAGATTAGAACAACCCACATATACAGAAATGCATGAAAAAGAAGACTAGAAATATTTACTTAGCTTTGCAACACGAAAGTATGATCAAACACAATATTAAGGATACGGAAGATCCCGTTAAATTTAAATTCAAATAAAAAGCAGTGCACGATTAAGGAGCCTGAGGGAGACACTTGTTACTAAACTAACATTCCAATATGACATCCAGTACCGGCACCACCTAGTCCGATAAATCACCCCACCCCCCCACCCCCCATCTGTGTTTATACTGATGGACGATGTGTGGGTCTGATGTGACCTGTTCATTAAAATGTGCAATTTTTCTGCATGCTCATCTTTCCGGAACAAACCTGCGTACACCTTAGACGCATACCGGTAATTGGTAATAGCCATATCAAGCGCGAAATTCAAAATGGCCACATGACAGATGGTTCTGCTATTCCAGGTGGATTTACAAATCACCAAACATATGATTTGCTCCGGAAATATAATGTACATGTCATCGAAAGAACCCTTCAGCCGACGGCAGCTGCACAGTCAGGAGAAATATCGGTAAGTGTATAAAATGTACACCAATGTGTGCAGTCAGATTTGGATGCAGATAATTGCAGCTTTTAATGAATAGGTGATATCAGCCCCTCCCCCTCGGGCTTGGCCATTGTGGGTACGTGAGAAAGCTTGCCAGTAGCTTCTCGTGGGTCGGTGGATCTTTCCGGGGTTTTCCCGGGTTCTTCCTCCGCCATTTATACTGGCCCCCATGTATAGCCTATCTTGTGCTGCAAAATGGATTCAAAGTTTGGACCAAATGCCCATTGAATGTACAGCACACCAAAAACAATGCACGGTGCACGTTTTCTTCCATCACCCTTACCACTAAAAGAAATAATCCAGTTATAATAAATAAGAAAACTATGAATTTTAAAACCACATCCATAACATAGTAATTTTAGTAATTTTGTAAAACTATAATAAAATTGCATCGCAATCACATACATTGCCTGAGCTCGAAACATGACGTATTGTATTTCTGTTTACACCAGCGATGTATAGGGGACAAAACTTTAATAAAGAAGGATTGAACTAAAATACAATGATTTTATAAAGCAGGCTGGAACTATAATACAATGGCTTTATAAAACTGGTTGGAACTAAAATACAATGCCTTTATAACACAGGGTTCAACTAAATTACAATGGCTTTATAAGGCAGGCTTGAACTAAAATACAATGGCTTTATAACGCAGGTTGGAACTTAAATACAATGGCTTTATAACGCAGGTTGGAACTTAAATGCAATGACTTTATAACGCAGGTTGGAAGTAAAACACAATGGCTTTATAGCGCAGGTTGGAACTAAAATTATTGTAATAAATTTTGGAGATGCGCATTTGGTGATAGCGCCCCGTTTAAGGAATTCTTAGATTTGTGTGATTTTACTTGTTTGATTACTGGAATTCGGTGCAATGGAAATATTCCTTAGCCCGAAATAATTAGCCAATTACTAGGAGCAAACGTCACGGAGAGAAAGTATTAGTGAGTTTCCAAGATGCCATGGTCAGTTAGTAGTGAATTCAGACCCAAACCACATGACTGTCCCTGAATAATGTAGTCCCTAATAAAATCTAGTAGTGTACCTTGGTGTTGTGACTGCAGTGGCAGTATTTACGGTAGGAAACCGGTAAATTACACAATGGGATAAACAAGAAGGAACTCTGCAGATACCGTTTATGTCGCCATGGTGGCAAATGTGATGTAGTTGTATTGGCGTAATATGCCTTGGAACCATGGATTGACTGGCCTAAGGTGGCGTAGTTAAAATAGTTCCCTGAGTTAGGGGATAGTTGTAGAGTTTCTACGGCGTGAACTGCTGACGGTACGGAAAGTGATGAAGGGAAACTATGCAAACGTGCGGTTGATAGATATTTGGCAAGTTGGGAAATCTGTGGTTTTACACTGATTAGAGTAAAATTTATGTATAGAATGGACACGTCTGGCGTCCTAACTTACAACTGAAGTTGTATAGAAGTCTTTGGAAATTTTGGGTAAACATATGACTTCTAGCGGGAATCGCGCCAGGGTTTGACACCGCTCGGTCAAGCAAAAACCCGTGGCTTGTAACATTATTAACGCAGGATGGAACTTAAATACAATGACTTTATAACGCAGGTTGGAAGTAAAACACAATGGCTTTATAGCGCAGGTTGGAACTAAAATTATTAACGCAGGTTGGAACTTAATACAATGACTTTATAACGCAGATTGGAAGTAAAACACAATGGCTTTATAGCGCAGGTTGGAACTAAAATTATTAACGCAGGTTGGAACTTAAATACAATGACTTTATAACGCAGGTTGGAAGTAAAACACAATGTCTTTATAGCGCAGGTTGGAACTAAAATTATTAACGCAGGTTGGAACTTAAATACAATGACTTTATAACGCAGGTTGGAAGTAAAACACAATGACTTTATAACGCAGGTTTGAACTAAAATATATTGCCTTTATAACACAGAGTTAAACTAAATTACGATGGCTTTATATTGAACTAAAATACAATGGCTTTATAATGCAGGTTGGAACTAAAATACAATGGCTTTATAATGCAGGATGGAACTAAAATTCAATGACTTTATAACGCAGGTTTGAACTAAAATATATTGCCTTTATAACACAGAGTTAAACTAAATTACGATGGCTTTATATTGAATTAAAATACAATGGCTTTATAATGCAGGTTGGAACTAAAATACAATGGCTTTATAACGCAGGTTTTAGCTAACATACAATTATTAACGCAGGTTTGAACTAAAATGCAATGGCTTTATAACACCGGGTTCAACTAAAATACAATGGCTTTATAACGCAGGATGGAACCAAAATACAATGACTTATAAAGCAGGTTGGAACTTAAACACAATGGCTTTATAACTCAGGTTGGAACTAAAATATAATTATTAACGCAGGTTGAAAATAAAATACAATGACTTTATTACTCAGGTTGGAACTGAAACAAAATGGCTTTATAACACAGGATGGAACTAAAATACAATGGCTTTATAACGCAGGTTGGAACTAAAATACAATGACTTTATAACGCAGGTTGGAACTAGAATATCATCATGGCTGTTTTAAAAAAATCGATTGAACTGACCAGCTGACACACACACAAGTTGCATAAAAGGCGTAATGAAGTTTGAAATTCCACACGGAAGCTATTAATGTAAACGTGTACAGATCGCATGATGACTGTTCAGTCCTTTCCGATTAAAAATAATAATGTGTCGCCACTCTTTGATATAGATGATGAGCTGAATATTTGGTAAAACAGCTTCATCATCGAAAGTAAATCTCTGGTACCTCTAAGTTATTCCCATAAGATCAAGGACTGACACAGGATGATTAGAAAGTCTGAAGAAAGAAAAAGGCAAAAAATTGACAAGAAATTCAATTACAAACGTTCTTCAAATTTTTTAATGGGCCAATGCAAAGTGCATTATTGTGCCATCCATCATTCTAGTCATTATTTGAGCAATCGTTGAGTTTTTGCTTGCATTTAACTAAGAGATCCTATTGTTTTCACAGAAGAATCATTGTTTGTTAGATCTTTTTATTTTTGTGGTTTGTAGCACCCACGAAATCAACAAAAATTATTTACCAGCGAGAAAGACTTACCAACTAAAATCAGTAATACAAATGTACATTTTGATTTTCTTTGTAACGTATTGAAAAAAAATTACTTCCCTGATTTCGTCGCTGTTTAATATTTCAATACCTTGATTATTCAATAATATTTTTCAATAATATCGAAAACACTTCTGACAATGTTACATTTGAATTTATTTCTAAATCCGTTAAAGATGCTGACAATATTGAAACAGTACAAATATCTCATGTTGCTCAGTCTAATGTAGGACACAAAAGACTTATTAGAAGAGATGAATTCAAAGATTTTCACACAGCACAGATCTTATAGTAAATAAATATTGGCTAGCTATATTTTGTTTTTGTCTAATTGTGCGATTATTTCATGTTTTGCTTGTTGTTTAATATCTCCAGCCAGATGTATAATGAACATTAACATGTTAAAGTTCGGATAAAATATCAAATCAGCTTGTTTGATTGTATGTACAAGTTTTTGTTTCATCAAGAATGCTAATGTTTTTTTATACGTAATGTCTTGTTAAATGTACTTAACACGGTCTAAATAGTTGTTATGTGATGACATCATGAAAATCTAGGACTAAGTTCAGGTCTTGTTTAATAAATGAACCCAAAAGTAAACACAATCAAATAATAAAGGTAAGTCACGAAAAAAAAAAAAAAAATAGTTGCATCATTAGAATAATTAAGGTTTCCAAAATGCAGAAGGAAAATGTGTTTTGAAAAAACTCTTTAAAAAGTATTCGCCCATTCTGAAAATCTTTAATTCCCATAGCCAAGAAAGCTCATACGTTTATCTTCTAATATTGTACCGCCCCCCCAAAAACAAAAAACAAAAAAAAAAAAAAAAAATTGTTCACATGAACTCATTCTTCATCTATTAGTTGCTATAGAAAATATCGCATCCAAGCAAATTATTATACTGAATAACGAGTCTAAAACAAATATAAATGTCAAAATGTGTTTTAATAATCTGATATCTCTTGATCATATACTGAAGTTTGTAATGTTCTGGAGATGTTTACGTATGCAGTTTCCATTTAGGAGGTTTCCAAGTATAGTACGACCTAAATAAATTACGTATTTCTCTACGATTGTGACAATAGTCATTTATAACATTAAGTGTATACTTTTCAAACTGCTAGTTGTAAGTTTATTGTAATGATGTAATCAATATCGGATTTGTAATACAAGGGTCGATAGTTTGAAAACCAACTAGACCAGCCAAGGTCAGCTGCCTCGGAGTGTCCCTGGGAGAGACATTTCTTTGGCTCAAAGTGCCTTTATAAAAAGCCACCTATCTGAGAAGTATTTTAACGCATAATTGTTTCGACAGAATATAAAGTCTGATTTGTCTAACCACAGTCAGCTGTACACTTTTACTGTCAGTCTATTTTAGACTGTGACTATAGGTCTGTTTTAGACTGTGACTATAGGTCTAATTTAGGCAGTGACTATAAATCTGTTTTAGGCTGTTGCTCAGTATATTTAGGCTATGACTATAGGTCTAATTTAGTCTGTGACTATCGGTCCGTTTTAGGCTGTTACTCTGTCTATTTTAGGCTATGACTATAAGTCTAATTTAGTCTGTGACTATCGGTCTGTTTTAGGCTGTTACTCTGTCTATTTTAGGCTATGACTATAAGTCTAATTTAAACTATGACTATAAATCTGTTTTCCAAAATATCACCATCTCTATTTACGTCGGTTTGTTGTAGGTCCTTTTGCTAACTTTTATTTTGTACACTCTATTGGATGATTGACTGAGCGTGAAAAAGGCGTTTAGATTGCACCATTTCCTGTAATGATTTGCTGTAGTTGACAAATTTCATGTTCTCTTTAAATTACTCGGTAATTGAACACAATCTGAGGCTAAGGAACTGTTGACTTTTAAATGTCACTGTAATTGGTTATATCTCTATATTCTTATCATCTGACGTGTGTGTGTGCGTGTGTGTGTGTGTGTGTGTGTGTGTGTGTGTGTGTGTGTGTGTGTGTGTGTGTGTGCTAGGTAGTTGCTATGACCATTTTGATAAGTCTTTGGTATGACTTGGCCGGGGTTCGAACCCGCGACCTTCTGCATTCGAGGAGGACGATCTAATCACTAGGCTACCGGAGTGGTACCATCTCATCTGACGATTGAAAACGATAATAATTCTTCTATTTAGCTTTAAAAAAAAAAACTAATCTAGCATTGTTGAGTCAGGCTGTGAAACACAGAACCGGTAGTGTGCTCCGTTCTTCAGCAAATCCAACACTATGTTTTATATCAAGAATCCATACGGTTTGATCAGGACGTCGGGGACAATCTAAGGGTTATTACAGATATACATTCCAAATGAGATTTAAAAAGGACAAATAATATCACTTGGCAGACTGCAGTCTCGTTCGTCCAGACTCGATTGTTGCTGTGGAATTAGTTTGGTGAGATCTAATGAATCCACGCGAGATGCCTGGTTGAGTGAGACAAGAGCAGTAGTATATGTAAAAAGTGACGCTAACACGACTGTCAAATATGACGCTACGAATGGAAGAAAATTTATTCTCTTTTCTATACACGAGTAGAGGAATATTTTCTCCGGTTGGCCGTATTTTTCTCTTGTTCTCGTGCAAATTAGTTTTAAGTGTCGAATAGCTAACTTTAATCAGATAAATAGGGATTGTAGTTTATCGATTTAGTGTCACAAAACTTAAATAAACATATGTACAAGACGCACAAACAATAAAGTTACAGACTTGAGTTTCTTCAACAAAAACGCAAATGATATTCACAAAATGAATCCAGATAAACAGACAATCTGATTAAAATCAGATCTCCAGTGTCCTACGTTAAGATCCGACAGTGACCACTTAGGGATCACGTTCTGGCGACGTTTGAATTAGTTAATGGAAATGCAGCTTTAAGAAATCTGAAAGTCTATCAGATCGTTCGTCACACATTGCTGCTCTTCAGCCATACTGCTTAGTCTCCAAAATGCGAAGATACAAGACTTCTTTTGATTGGCTGATAAAATTAGCGATAATGGTAATAACGTAAGTTACTAGAATATGACACATATGCAGTTGCTATCAGATCTTCACGTAGGAAACCTGACTTTAACCAGACTGAATACACAATAATTCACGGGAAAATATTTTTTTAAGAACGAGACAGAAAATTAATCCGATTTGCAATAAATTTCCGTTCAAATTGTGGATAAACGACTTCTTAAAACTTAATCGCTAAAAGAAACTGTCACGTTATTAAATACTAATATGTCTCCAAACCAATATTTATCTAGAACGCGTTAAGGGAAATATCCGGGATATGATTTGCGCTTACATAAATGTACATAAAATAACAGATGTCGTTATGGCTCATCGATTTCTAGGTCAATACAAATATTTTCCAGTATCCGCAACAAGCTGAAATAAACTAGGTGAAACACAATAAATTTAAAGGTTTAATTCCTGTAGAAACAGCCATGTAAAGTTTTACAAACACTACGGTTTTTCTGTTTTATTTGTTTGTTTTGTCTGTATTTTGTATATGCCTTTGAAAAAGACTTATTAAGAGTCGAAAGCGCTCAGGCTAGTTGGATACTAGTTTTGCACTTTTCGTTGTCAGTTTATTGCATATATATATATATATATATATATATATATATATATATATATATATATATATATATATGGTCTATTCAAAATTTAATTCATTGTCGCTGAATACGATTAATATTCATTATATATGTTTGGCGATTATTTGTAAATGTATTTTAAAAAATATAAATTGTTTCTTGTCCAAGTATTATTAATTATTAATTTCAGTGGTTAATAACAAAATAACCAGTAATTTTTCCAATTGCTAGCGTTTTCAGAGAGTGGTTAGAAACAACATAATTAGTTCTGCTTTAAACTGGCCACAATGGCAGAGAAAATGGTACTAAAAATATCAAGACAAGAAATAATAGACAAGCAGAATTATCGCATTTTGCTTCATGCTGTGAATTTCATTTAATTTTAACAGCAACCGGATCAAAACAAGAATAGAGTATATAATAGAATTATAATTTTGTTACTCCTAAAACAGCGCATGTCTCAGATTTCTAATTCAACCTGAAATCTGTACAGATTTTCGCGATTAAATGTGTCAGAATCTATGGCTAATAAGCGTTAAGTGAAAGTAAACGACCCCTGTTAAAACATTTTTTCATAAATATGTGTCGGCAATGTAATGTTATTTGACCACAATTATTTTACTCGTTCTTCTTAATTGTCATCATCCCGTTTTAGAGCTCTTCTTTCATTATCTAAATTGCACCAAATCCCCAGTAGGAACTGTAAACACTTTTCACATGTCGGAAAGTGTCTAGCTGACAAAATATAAAACCGATGAAACAAACAAGAACAATGTAAATGTGTCTTCTAAGAGCTTTGTCAAATATTGCGAATGGATGGGCTGAGCGAATGAATTGGACAGCACAGTGAGTTCAATAATTGAAATAAAATTATTGATTGTAATTTTTGCACTTGAAACATGCACTTAACCCCTCCCCTTTCAAAGAAAGGAGAGATGATAATGATTCCGAAGTTTCAAGGCATGAAATTGCTTATGATTATACAAACTAAAATTACCAATGAGAAGTTTTGGAATTGTTATAATGTTTTTTAATTATACAAGGACATAGTTTTTAAGTTGCGTTGTCTAATAGATTGAAAAACAAACATAGGATTTATAGCCAGATGAAGCCAATGAATACAATCTCTGGCGAATTCAAATTCCGTTGCCATGTCAGCTGCAACAAAATAACCCAGAAAGAAACAAGCAACAAAAAGTAGTTGCCATTATATTTGAAGAGACAGAGACCAATTTTCTTGATACAGTAACTCTGGCTTCTTGTAGAAGTACTAACTAAATATCATGAATACTGTACCATATCGTTCATTGAATATACAAAAGTGGAGATAGGTCTTTACATAGGAAAGGAATAAGCAGTGTTGATTGACTGTTAAAACTATTAAATGGGCTGTGTTAATGTTTAAGTCTTAATGCAAGATAAAAATTTAAATGCAATGTCAACCAAGTATTTTACAATAATGTATATTTATAGGGCATTTAGAAGTAAACAGGATGTTTCCTCTTGTATGATAAAGCTGTACCCATTCTTATTGGACATAACATTATATAACACAAACAGATATTGTGTCATATTCTAAGGTGTTTTCACCAATGACATATCATTGAATGTTTACTCAGTGTAAAAGAAGCAATTTAGTTCATTTCATTTTTAAAATCCAATTTATGACGATAATTGTTGGACCAGAAAATACAATTAGATAGGCAGGCTGATTAGGTAAAGGTAATACACTCAAGGGTGTTAAAGTACGATCACTCTCTTTAGGCAAGACATGTGTCGAAATTTAGCTGTTTTTGCACACATGGAATTTTGTTTATCTTGAAAGTATAATTTAGGATCAGAAACACACATACAATAACATTCTGGGTGTAATGCCAATTTGCACATTAAGGAATTTCCTGCTCTCTTATCGGAATGAGAACAATCAATATGACTTATACATGTACGCAGATCCACCTTCAAACATTGTTGTTAATGCAACACGAATAACAGATGGCAAACCGCTGTGTTGCGGTTTGTTGCAGAACGTATTTTTGTAAATATTCTAGTAAATGTTGTCCTAATACAAACTAAACTACCTACTTGACTAACTTAACTAACTACTTGACTAACTAACTACCTACTTGATTAACTTGACTACCTACTTGAAGACGACGATCCAGGTGGAAAATACCAATATTTCGTAGCTACTAACATTTCTATCAGACATTGGACAAAAATATTTTGAACTCCTTAGCTTCTTCTTGTGCAAATGTTTCTAATGATAACCTTCAACAGAATGTTCAAACACTTTTAAAACCGTTTTCATTGTTTGATTACGACTAGTATATATGTTGACAGATTATTCGCATTGTTAAAGTATTAATTGAATAATAAATAGTAACAGTTCTAATGGATGTTTCGCCATGTCAATTTAACTTACCAATGCACTTGCACAAATGCAATCCGAATAATAGAGGGCGAGAGTTCTTGCACAGGAAATAATTAAATAATTATCGCTAATTACAAGTTTATTAGAGGTTTTGTGCAAATCATGCAGAGAGACGTCATCACTAAAACGAAAGATTAAAACTTTCTAGAACACAAAGTCAGCGAATACAGCAAATAATTAAATTTTGTATATATCTCCATCCGTACTTTCAATACCTTTTACTAACGCAAGTCCGTTCTTCTCATTAGTAAATAACTGATTCAGATTGTGGAAGTTATAGGTAAATCAGTCTAAATGGTGTATATTCCATCATACTTTCCCCCGATCTATTGTCCAGACGCACAATTAATTATGCAAGTGTCGAATGGCAAATTACAAATTAATATAGAGGATTTTAAGGTCAAATTTGTATGTAGGATGTGGTTGTTGTTGTGATTTGGATTTTTAACGTAGCTTTAACAATTTTTCAGTCATATCGCTACGATGTCTGCATTGTGGCAGTTTATAGTGATCTCTAGCACTGGGGCATCGTGCCACAGAACTGTAGCATGATGTCCCACCCAGTCACATTATCCTGACACCAGGCCGACCAGTCCTAACACTAACCTCTTAACGCTGAGCGCCAAGCGAGGCAGCTGTTAGTACCATTTTTGTTAAGTCTTTGGTATGACTCGGCCGGGGATCGAACTCACAACCTTCCACATCCGAAGCGGACGCTCTAACCACTAGGCCACCGGAGCGGTCTGCTTGTATCTAGGAGATCCTTGTTTTGTGAACAAATATATAGTACATAACTTAAATTTCTCTTGTATGTAGGAGGAAATTAAGTTGTGTACTATATAATTGTTCACAAAACAAGGATCGTATTTGCCGAAAATTATACTGAACTTCAACGAAACATTTCTAAAATTACACCTCGTCTACTTTAGAAAGGAAATGCTTTGTCCTGTATATGCAGTGCACCAATTTTCCTTTAAAGCGACAGCTCTGTCGCTTTTGTTTTGATAGTGATTTATACACTAAAGACTGTACTGAAATACATAAAATCAATATAAGTATCGTATAATTTATGACGTGGTGGATAACTATAGCTGAATTTAGCTAAAACAAATTTGGACAATTGAATAAGACACACCACGTCAAGACTGTATAGCGTAGGGATTAAACTTCGCTAAACAGCTAGCTTGGCAGCTAAGAGTTACGACAGCCACAGAAAAGTCTGTTGGAAAAATCGAATATAATAAAACCATATACCGGTGGTACACGATTGGTTTATACAAATAAAGTCTGTATATGATAGGTGCAACATTTCTACCAATTTTACGTGTAGCAGTTAAGGGCCCTTCTAGATATTGTAACACAAACGAACACTATTTTGTTTCTTTTCATCAGTCATTATGCTTCTAAGCCTTATTAAAGGGATAATTGATCATTTGATCATAGCATACACTACTTAGTATTGACTAGTGCTCATAAATGATACCCTTTTAGAGTCAACACCGGGACTAAACACAAATAAATATATATTTTGTATTATTTCTGCTTTTCCAAACAAAATGCAAAACCATTTCAGTTAATTCTCTATTTAGTATCCATGCGAAATAGTTGAATATATAATGAAATATTTCCGTTAATTAAATCAAAATAAATAATTCTATACTTGATTTACCAATAATAAAACAATTTAGAAAAAAGTACTACCAACGAATATACATTAATTAAATAGAACTATTAGTAAAAGATGCAAAGACCCGTAAAACAGAAATTCCATGAATATATATTTTACGGTGGTCAACAAGCAGAATGTGAATGAATATTTGAACGGCATATTAGAAAACAATCCTCATTAAAAAATTCAATATTTGGATTCTGTGAATTTTACGTTTGACAAATGTACAGAGATATAGAGAAACTTGAGTTTACCATGATAAAAAATCAAACATATCAAATGAAAATCACCAACATGTTGAGGAAATGATTATATTAATCATAATAAACCAGATCCTGTTCACTATTATAGTGCATCAGGATGAGCTCACGATTCAAGTTGAATAATAGGTTTACAACCAGATCATTTAATGATGGTTGGGGTTGAATTGATATAATACCACAGGGATATGCTAAGGTAAATCATCAATACTACTTGGACAAAGATGGAAAGATAACGTTTGATGGTGATCTTGAAATGTCATGAAATTGTGTGTCTCCATGTAACATATAGACAGATTTTTTCAATTATCGCCCTTTGAATCGATCCTCTTGGAGCAGCACTGCTGCGTCTGCCATTACACTACGGCGAAGCACCGTAAACAAACTGAAACTTACACTGAACAGTGAAACGTCTGAAGCGAGACTTTTAATGCCTGATGTATTTTGCAATATATACGAATGGACTGACGACATGAGACAGTTGCCAAGCGTCATGTACGGCGACATTTACGACTATTTAATCTCATCGAAAGCAGTAAGATGGTAAAGAAATGAAGAACTTTAAAAGCTTACAAATTTAAAACTACTTCCAGAGTGGAAATTTGTATACAATTTTGCATAATACATCGAACTCGGAGAATAAAATTAACATGAAAGGAGAAATACGCTCATCACAGTCAGTAAATAAAGTAAACGAAGCTTACGTTAGTTGTACCCTCTAGGATCTTGTTGAGAATGGGTGGTGTACATGTATGGCGGATAAAGGACACTCATGCAGTCATGTCGGTGCTTTGTTATGGAATATTGAACACGCTGTGAGAAATAATCTTACTAGGGTCAATTGTACTGATAAGACACCTAAGTGGAAGAGAGGTACGAAAAGAAATGTTGAACCGAAACCCCTTGCAAATATTAAAAAAAAAAAAAAAAAAAAAAAAAAAATAGGTGACAACCCCATTTAAGATGACAGAGAAGTACTGCCTGTTGCCCGAAACACACCATTTTATTGACAAAGGCAGCGTTTAAAACCGCTGTTGACAATTCACCACTTAAAGCATTATTTCAAATAAAAGGAACAACAATGAACAAGAGTTTCACAAGTGAACCTTCGATCTGTACAGGTGATACATCACTTCATAATTATGACAGTCATGAAAGATTATCTTCTTATGAGATATGTTTAACATTGTTTCAGAAGTATGTACGCCTGATCATATTAATAAACTGCAAAATGAAACTGTCAGTCAGTGTGTAAATGTTCTTTGTGGAGAGACTCTCGAAAATTGAGAATTACATCTAGCAGTTCACACAAAGTACCCATTAAAGAGATAACTGATAGATTCAATTTCATAAGGGATCATTTACATTCAAAATTTATTGGCAACAAATTTGCAAAACATGGACAGGACAGTGAGGTTAAAGTAAAACAACTTTTGAATTTAAATGGATATACTGCAAGTGACTGTCGATTGTATGTGTCATTGGAGGAGAAATGGTTATGTGCAAGTCCTGATGGGATTTTAAATGGAGATACTTTGTTTGAAATTAAAGTCCAATTTTTTATTCTAAAAAGACAGTGTTAGAGCAACTCTTTGCTAGTGGCAAATACAATGTAAAGAGTGAAAATGGAAATGTATTAAAAGTTAAAGGAGGCAGAAGATTTTATTTACAAGTTCAATTAACTATGTTTTGCACAGAGTTGAGAAAGTGTAAACTTTTTATCTGGCATATTGAAGATGACCGTAAGTTTGTAGATGCTCAATATGACGATCACTTTGTGAAAAATCCTTCTTGAATGTTTTTAGAAGATGATGCCACGTTTAGTTGATATTAGAACAGGACCATCTGATGATATGTTAAGCATTCAAAATATTCACGAACCTTTAATTGGGATGAGTAACGTCTGCTGTCCTTTTGTATGAGAAATGAATGCATCGAAGCTTTGGAAATGAATTTCTTTCTGTCGGCCTTCCATCAAAAATATGTTCTGAACAAACGAAAACCTTTTTCGATAGTATTTTTCTGTTTAAAACTTTCATCCACTCGAGTTTCAGAGGCCCATCTGACATCATAATGTGAAATTTTTAAGGAACTAAACGCGCATTATCTGGATTTGATTGTGTGGATGCTTTCCATAAATTTATTTTTCTTGAGTTGTTTGTACATTCATTGACTGTACAGAAAAGTCCCGCTACCTGTTTTATACTTTGCTTTTATATCCATTATAAAAACATCAATACATGTACAACCGAGAAACACTAAATGTAAACACAAAGCAGCTGATATTGCGACACACGAATTCGCAGGAACGTAATGGCTGATGTATCACGTGACAGACGATGGCAGCGCCCATGAAAATTGGCTCAGTGCCAGATAAACCTGTGAACAATAATGTACATGAGTTTATTTGCTGCATACAGCGTTATTCGGGGTGTCTAATTCAAGCTTTAGCTATTTCAAAATATTGAGTTTGGTTCATCCACTGCTACACGTTGAAAGTGCCGGAGGTGAGAAGCCTGTTTAAGTCGAGTTCTCTAACCGTGAATTTTATTATAGACTATAGCCTGTTTCGAGTTAGCCATTTTTGTCAGACCTATTTCACATAACGCCATGCTATCAGATAGACTATATTCTGTTTCGAGCTGAAGGAAGGGGGAGACCAAATAAATGTAACCCCGCTACTGGGATTTCCTTGTCTCGGTACAAACACCGACATAAATTA